>JAJQOW010000400.1:0-120222 GCA_037975125.1 Latrodectus hesperus | reverse complement strand
CTCACAACAAGAACAGTACAGGTCCATGAATCTCATCAGAAGTACAAAACACGAACTTCATTCTATAAAGGTAAATAAGATTTCCCTTTCAGGAAAAGATGACAAGCGACACATATTACCGGATGGTATTAACACTTTAGCCTTCGGTCACTACACAATAACAAATGAGGAATAAAGTGAAATATTTCTAGCTGAAATATGAAATCCTTTTCAATGAACCATGTGGGAAAAATATTTTTTAATAGTTCGCAAACTATTAAGATAATAGAATTTTAGTAAGATAAAAGTTTTCTATTTTGTATACATATAAAACAAAATATTTTTCTTCAGCTCTCATCAAGACTCTCAACTATTTTTTGGAACTCTTCTTCTAAATTTCATAAGCGTTCGATGAATTCATCCTTTTCACTTGGGGTTATTGATGAAAGTATCATTGATTGAAGCTTCTGTAACTCTGCTCGAAAGCTATAAATTAATGAGATGCGAGTGCACACCTTAACCAAATATTCAGAGGTTTCCTTTTTATTCAATTCCATTTGTTTTGTTTATAAATATTTGTTATCTTTAAATACTTAAAATATCTCACTAGTATATATATATATATATATATTTATATCCTCTTTGGAGAAAAAAGTTTTTGGACTTTGTCCTTAATATGTATGAGTAGAGGCCCTGTTCCCGGGTCAGTGACACCGGGATTCCGGTTCTAGAATTCGTAAACAGCTGTTCCAACTGCTGAATTCGTAAACAGCTGTTGGAACTGGACTTCTGGCATTACTGACCCAGTGGGCCGTTTTGATATTTTTTAAATTTGATATTTGATGAGTGACAGCGGGACTACGGTTCTAGAATTCGTAAACAGCTGTTGGAACTGGACTTCTGGCATTACTGACCCGGTGGGCCGTTTTGATATTTTTTTAATTTGATATTTGATAAGTGACAGCGGGACTCCGGTTCTAGAATTCGTAAACAGCTGTTGGAACTGGACTTCTGGCATTACTGACCCGGTGGGCCGTTTTGATATTTTTTTAATTTGATAAGTGACAGCGGGACTCCGGTTCTAGAATTCGTGAACAGCTGTTGGAACTGGACTTCTGGCATGAATGACCCGGTGGGCCGTTTTGATATTTTTTTAATTTGATATTTGATAAGTGACAGCGGGACTCCGGTTCTAGAATTCGTGAACAGCTGTTGGAACTGGACTTCTGGCATGAATGACCCGGTGGGCCGTTTTGATATTTTTTAATTTGATATTTGATAAGTGATACCGGGACTTCGGTTCTAGAATTCGTAAACAGCTGTTGGAACTGGACTTCTGGCATTACTGACCCGGTGGGCCGTTTTGATATTTTTTTATTTGATATTTGATAAGTGACACCGGGATTCGGTTCTAGAATTCGTAAACAGCTGTTGGAACTGGACTTCTGGCATTAATGACCCAGTGGGCCGGTTTGATATTTTTTTCAAGAATTTTTTTAATTCAACGCAGCAAAAAGGATGCGTTGGGTATTTTTCTAAAAGTGGGTATGATTTTAAAACCGTTATTTTTTGGAGGGTATTTTTCACATCTTGAGAAGAAGTGGTTGCGTTTCCCTAAATGAACTAGTGCTCTCTCATTATCCTTCTACTTGCATGGTTCCTTCAAGCCGTTGCATTTACGGTAGCTAGCAGTGTAAGTTCGGCTTTTCTCAATTCCTCAGCAGGTAATTGTCCAGATTTTTTTATCTCCAGGCGTCTTGAAATTTTGGAAAATTCTGAAAATCTAACCTGTTACTCCTATTATTCTTTTAAATGATAATATTCGATTATAATATTCATCCTTTACTCTATTCAAAGAGGATACCAGTTTTTTTCCCTCAGGATTTACCACTTTTTCATCTGGAATCAACTTATAATCCAGCAGCTGTCTTTAGATTCCTTCAGCCATGTCGGTAGATTACACTATTTTCATTGATGAGTGTTTTAACCGTACATCCTCTAGAAGAAAAGTCTGCAGGGTTTTGGATTCCTTACATAGCTTCATTGGCTAGCTTCTGATAAAGCATTAATTTCTTTAACCCTATTGTCTTAAAATGAAAACCATGGACAATTTTTTTATTTAATATAATGCGTCTATTTAATCTGACCAATATATTGTCTCAACATCCTTCAGATGCAAATCATTTTCTACCGATGTTGCTAGCCTTACACCATGTTGCAGGCGAGTAACTCTAGTCTCGGAATAGACACGCCCTTTAATGGAGATACTCGTAATCTAGCTTGCATTAACTGGCAAGTAACTTCATTTCCCATTTCTGCTCGTAAGAAAATGCTAGTAACATAGAAAAAGTTTTGAAGCGTAACAAAAAACATGTAAAGTCAAATTTAAGTCATTTAAATCTAAGAATGATAAACTTCTAGGAATTGAAGTGTCTTTTAAATCTGAAAGTTGAGTTCTCCAATTGTTAAACTTTTGAACGATATCGTTAGGTGGCTCAGCATCCCAAGAGGCTTGAATATTCCAACCATCTTGGGGAAGCAATTTCGGTATGAGAGTTACAGAGCATATGAGAGTTACTATTGGGTCAAAAATCGCAAGTACCAAGGATAAGATCTTCCGCTTAGTAATGCTTTTTGTCACTTATATTGTTAAAATCAAGTGATAAAAGTATCGTAATTAAAGCTCCATGAAAGACTTAAAACAGGGATGTTAAAGTTCTCAAAATTAGAAATTTGTAAATTTTGCTTGAAATCCTTTCTTGAAGAATATTTACTATCTATCCAACCACGTAAATCAAATTTCGCAGACGCTAATAGCTTCTGAGACTTTAAACGAAAATATTCAAGCTCTGTGACTGAATAAACACTTGCGATATAATTATCCACATACATTGAGTATTTTACTTTTTTTTAGCCAAATCCTTCAAGTTTCCTGCAACGGTTTCCAAATGGTAGTTCAGAACGGCAGCTAGCAGAAAAGGGCTGCATGAAACACCGAACACAACGCGACAATGTCTGCAAATAATTAATTTGTCAAGGTCTCCATCTCTCCACCATAAAAACTTAAAAAAAAATTCACTATCTTTTTCGAATAATAGGGAAATTTCCATGAATTCCCATGAAAATGTTTGCGAATATTCACTATTTCTCCGATTTTACCACACCTGAAATGATTTAAAATCGAAGGTATTATATAGCTGTATCATATTCGGCCCCTTTCCGATACACTCATTTAACGATGAAGAGTTACGAGTTTTGGCTGACCCATCAAACACGGGATGAATTTTGGTTGTGGAGTTTTTTCTTTTTGACTGTGGTTTATGATGCAAGAAATGTTCCGCTGTATCTGCAAAAAGTGTGCCATTTTGAGTGGGATTAATTACCTCAATAAGCCCCCTTTTTCCCATTCATCAAACACATCCTGATAAAATTTCAACACATTACTATAATTAATGATTTCATGGTATTGCTAATCCTAATTTTCGATAGTTCCTTGTGATCAGACAATGGCAAATGACTCTCCAAACACGGTAAACATTTCTGATGCCTACCTTTTTGATCTCTGGTTACTGTTTCTTGAAAATTTAAAAAAAAAAATTTCTTGTGTTTCTGGTTTTGAGCGTTTTTTACTTGTATCGTGAATACCAAAGGTATCTACCTCCCAGAGATCAGATATTTTAGCACAATCTACGTGAAAAGTCAATAGTAATAGAGAACTATTCAATTCGCTTTCTCGTACAGGTTTTTCCATAATCATCGACTCTGTGTGTTGACAGCCACTTACCTTTCTGGTAAATGCTCTATATTACCCGTAAGCAATTTACCGATTTGATCTGCCCCAATGTGTAAGTAGATTTCATTTGGGTTCCTTTCATACAAATAGGAATTTTCTCTAAATTCTTCTTCGCAGGGAAGAAAAAAAAAAAACAAGATTTTTTTAAAATTCACTTTTACTCTCACTTATTTTAGGAATGGGAGCACAAATTTGCTCTTGGTCCATCACGTCAAATTTGCAGTTATATTTTTTATCACGACTAGTTAACTTAACACGATACCGCGTATGCTGCACAATATGTTCAATACCTCCAAAAAGTCCGTTAGTCAGTTTCCTTTGCTTTGCATTTTAAACCCATTATTCTAACTAAAAATTTACTCTCATAGGGCTTTTAGCAACCAGTGTCAGAAATTATTCTTATTAATTGTTCTGAAGTCTTACCATTAATAAACACAATTAAAGCTTGTACATAAACTTCATTTTTACAAAGATTATTAGTTAAAACACTCTTTTCGATATGTTTGTTAATTTCAAAATTATCGGAATTATTATTCTTTAAATCATTATTTATTTAAATAACACATTATTGAAGCAAGTCGTTTAGAACAAATAGTGCAAACTGTGTTCGAATAACACTGTCCAGACCTATGATTTACAATTAAACATCAAGAACATAAGCTCGTTCCACCCCCCCTCCAAAATATTTTTTTTCTTCTAACAATAAACTTAAAACAAATTTACAGCTCAATAAATAAATCATGCCATTCTTCACAAAATGCAAAGGAAACCCATTTATTCTTATTTTTTTCATTTTTGAACTAAATAAATCTGTTTTTTCATCAATCGAACGAATATTATTTTTTTTACTAGAGAAAGAGAAATTTCTTTCCTCATACTGTTTTGTCTAGGATTTTTGTGATCGGTTTGGTTTTTATTCCCAAGGTCACTTAACGTATTCATTTCAACTGAGTGTTCTCTACAACTTGATGCTTTGTTAAAACAGTTTAAAAGCTTTTTTTTTTCATATGTGAGTGTAAATTTCCATTTTTATTATATTTTAACACTAGGTTTTGGGGTATTATTTTTACGAGAAAAGGACACAATACACTTCATAAATTTTCCGATTTTAATTCTAACGATTCTAAACTTCGTACATGTATCATACAATTATCATAAAATTTTCTAAAAGCGCGAATGTCATTTGAATTTTTTAGTGGTTGCGAAATTTAAAATTGCGCTCATGTGTGTGAGAATAAGTAACTCTTTTTATTACCGATTCTATCTTTTAATAATTCGATTTGCGGATAGTGAGGTCCTGGGTTCGAATCCCGGTTCGGACATGGATGTACTTTCTTTCTCTCTATCCTGTCTTTGTTCTTTCCTTGTATGAATGTCCTTGTATAAGTAGTGAATAAGTAGTTTCCCTGTATAAGTAGTGAATGGTTGCTTATCCTATAATCGGTTACCAATGGCATGTGTGTACTGAGGAAGTCGAACTCCACATTAAAATATGGTCCAGTTTCCATTCGAAAATCAATGTAAAATTTTAGTATCTGCGAGAAATAACAACCCACTTGTAACTGTCCTATTGATACATTAGACTTTCCGTTGTTTTGACTAATCCCTACCAACCATCTTTATGGGATTCCCGACTTGGCCGAAGATAATGTCATTAAAGATGCACTAAGTGAAACGATACTTATGGGTCAAGTACTCTTCTACAGCGACCATTATTGGTCATTGATTTCCTGAGAGTGTACAACATCATAGACTTGGTCTAGCGCTGCTAGAGAACAGGGATCAGCAACAACAACAACACTCTTCTGCTTTCAAAGTTTCCCATCCGGTAGCTTGTATCTAACTCTGTGTAAGGTACAGAGAAATATGACCGTGCACAAACAATCTGTTGAAAAGATTCATGCACATTAGGTATTCGTAGGGCCTAATGCATCTCCAATGATGTGGTGTAGCAAGAAACGGGTTACTTTCGATATCAATTTCGTTCGATTATTCGTCAAACTTGGATAAGGCACCTGATGAAACTGGCACTGTCAGGAATCAAGTTTTGGAACCGCTGTAACCTGGGGGGAGGAGGACCAATTCCCAAAATAATTGATAATCCGTCTTATTTTCTAAAGGTGTCTCTGGTACGAAAAACAAGTCATGGTCGCAATATCCTCCAAGTGAAACGATACCTTTGAGGTTGGCAGGTTAAGTATAGTGGGATCTTCTGCTTAGTACCTGCTCGTAAGAAGATTGAATTACCTTCTAATGTGTCAATTGATTGAATCTAGGTAAAAACAATTTCTTTTTTTTTTATCCTACATGTGATCTGTAAGGTCTTAATTAGCATAAATATCGAAAATTGATCGCTATTACCTACTTTGTTACATTTTGTGTAATGTGTTTTGTGTACGAGGTAAATAAACGTCCTTTTAGAGCAACTTGTTTGATATATTTCATTCAAAGAGTGACGTGAAATAACGTATTGGTTTGCTTCATTTAATTTCAGTCACACTTAAAGCTAGTTAACACTGTTGAAATTTATGTCATTCAAATATTAAGTAGCAATAATAGTTCAATTAAAATAATCCATCAAACTATTTAATTTTACATAAGAAGCACATAATTTATCCACGTAGTTCAAATTTTAACAGTGAGAATATGTACTCAATAAGAACTAGTTTAATGTACATACTAATTATCGACATTAGAAAACAATTCTTCTTTTGCCATTATAAGTAAATTATAATGTTTCTTTTCTTTACTCTTTTCACAAGAGTCAGTTCTGTTAAGTTTTATTTTCTTTAAATTGAACTTTTCGCCTTAAGGTTTTTGACGTGTTATACTATAAAAATTTAACAATGAAAACTCTATGGTCCATATCAATTATGGCCTACATAATTAAATGCATAATCTTTCTCAAAAGTTGACTCGTGAGAGTTAACTCTCAGATGTTCTGTCGGCTACCTGGAATGCGAAACCAACTGCAAACAGCGCTCCTAACCGGTTTTCATTTCAGAATCAACAGGTGCTCTGATTTTGATGTCGTGGGTCTTTTGGAAATCCAGTATCGCCTTCGTCTGCCGCTGCAACTGGACAGTTAAGTCTTCAATACGGTCTTCTATCTGTGAGCGATAAAAATAAATGGTATTAGATACATGAGCATTTTCAAGGAATATTTAAAAGTTTCTTCTTTTGACAAATGTCTAGTGAGAAAAGTGTTTTTCTTAGAAAAACACTTCACCAAAAACTTTTTTAGGATTTACTAGGCAAGAAAATTTATCTGATCACTTGAGTGAAGATGAATTACTTATCCATGAAATTCGATAAGGAAATCTACTAATAAATGCGTGCCGTGATAGCCTATTGATTAGTGTATCGGCCTTCCATCCGGAAGGGTGGGATTCGATTTCCAATGCCACCAAAGACCCACCGAGTACATGCGGTATATGTGCTCGTTAAATCTGTGGAATCGAAAGTCCGGTGGTCGGTCGTTGAGCAGTTACCATGGGTGTAATGGTCTGGAGAAATTTACTCCTCCTTCATACAATGCCAAAATTGAGGGAGTAGATCTTCTGGTGTTGCCATCTATTGGAGGATTTGAAGAGCAAAAGTAGTACTTTCAACTTCATGGTGCTCTGATTAACCGAAAGACGCTCCCAATTGACTTAAATTCGCATAACCAAGGCATAGCGAGCTTGGCTTGTCCAAGTGTCATTAGTAACAACAACACTAAAAAATGCAATTTGTTCATAGGAGATAATTGAGAACACATAGTGGATAAAAATGAAAAAAAAAAATTCCAGATATCAAACAAGAAAACGACGATATTCAATCTACAAAATATCTAGATGAGCGGAAAATAAGGCTTGAGTTACTTTTTGAGAAATACACAACAGCGAAATGCTTTCCTATATCGAAAAACATGTGCCTTTAAAAATGTTGGTTTGCAATAGGAAAAGTAAATGATTACTTTGGCAGACTTTTTGATGAATAGTTTTTAAACATGAATTCTATTTGGGTAGTATTTCTACAGTATGTCCACTAAAGTCCCTTACCACCCACTTAACTTCGGAACTGCTGCTACTATATTTATAAAAGTGGTGTCTAGGTATATTAAAGTAACCATGCGCTACTGAATGAAACAGACTTCTGCGCCACCTGGTGGAAAACTGCGGAGTTAGAATTCCGATCTCGAAAACAGAACAAGATAGAGAGATAAAGTGGTTTACAAAGTTGTAAAGCATCCTCGATTTAGTACGAAAAGATACCTTGTAGGCATTAATGTAAAGAATACGTACATTTGTTGTTTCGTGCTGTGACGTGACAAAACGATCTAAGAAAGGAAAAAATCAAATAGTTATAACAATATACTTTATTTAAGATGTTCAAACTTCTCATCGTCAGCTGCAAAGCACATTTGGATCCTCGTTTGAAGATCACGTTTCACACGTTGGAACACGCAATCGTAATGTGTCGTTTAAGGTCCTGCAATTTTTGTGGAGTCGCATACATCTGCTGCTTCAAGTATCCCCACAGGAAAAAGTCCAGTGGAGTCAGATCATGAGAACGTGGAGGCCACTCTTCGAAACCGCCATACCCTAGTATTTGGTTGCCAAGTTCCTTGACGGGGTACTGCTTCACTGGAGATGTCTAGTGAGCAGGCGCACCGTCATATTGAAACCATAGATTCTTAAGATTAAACAACTGCAGGCTCTCCACAAAATTGGATATTAGCAAGATGTCTCTTTTATAGCTGTTTCAGACTGACATTTCTTACGTATTTGCATACTGCATACAAATTGTTGGAATTATTTTAAACATTTTGGTTCTTCCCATTTCGAAATAAAAGTGAAAAATGTAATCACAAAAATGTAAATATTTTTCTTTCACGGCTAGCGGTGAAAGAAAACGATTTTTTGTTCTTTCAAATATGCACACGTACGATGTGCCACGTCACAGCACGAAACAACAAATGCGAGTTTAAACCGTTACATTCTTCACACGAATGCCTACAAAGTATCTTTTCGTACTAAATCGAGGATTCTCTACAACTTTGTAAATCACTTTTTTTACCTATCTCGTTCCGTTTCCGAGATACGAATGCTAACTCCACAGTTTTCCACCAGGTGACGCGGTAGGTGGTTTTATTCAGTAGCGCATGGCTACTTTACTGTATTTAGACACCACTTTTATGAATATAGCAGCAGCCGTTCCGAAGTTAAGAGGGTGGCAAGGGACTTTAGTGGACATACTATATATAATGATTATTAAGCAATTTCTTATGGTATTTTTTGTATAAAGGGAGAGCATTATGCGGTAACGCTAGATGTTAAAGGCCGTCCCACCCGAAGGTATTCGGCAGCGAACATGACTAGTCGCGGACAGCAATCCGCCAGGAGAGCACCCGGCCCATGGCCGATCGGTAGCCGGTACACCAGCTTCCGATCCGAGACTGCAACCACATCGGCGTAGTCCAAAAGGTCCATAACACCATGTTACGGTCCGGGTCTCACACGCAGACCGGCAAGCACCACTCTGCGGTCCACCCAGACTCGCTCTGACGGAAGAATGGGCATCTTGCCTTTATTAAAATTCAAAACTTAAGATTCTAACAAAAGATAAACAACAACTAAACAACCCGTTTAGCAAATCAAATAACTTAAGTTTAACATGAGTAGACCTAATCTTATCTACAAACTTATAAATACATTAAATTAACTATTAGTATGTACATGGTAAGGAGTCTATGAAGAGAATATACATCATTTCGTCTATTCCTTTTCTAGTTTTAAAATTGCTTAACAATTGTTTTATTTTCAATGCATTATGGGGTAAAAGAAAAATTAGTTTTAAAATCTAACATTTTTCTAATTCACGAACTTTTGATTTTAAGTACTATTTTATCAATCTTTATGAGTTCGTAAAATGAGCGTCTACTGAATTTAAGAGCATCATACTTTAGCTTTCGATAATTCCGCAGGCTATCATTCATTAAAGAGACTTCATCTTCAGAACGATAATAAGAGTTCTGCAACTGAAACACGTTACATAAAAATCATTATAATTCTGCTTTGTTCAGATTATAAATCAATTGTGTCATTCTAAATTCACATTGATAACCAGAAATCGGCACATACGAAAGAGGAGTGTCTATTAATGACCTCTAATTTTTTGTGCCAAAGTTTATCTTAGAAGTTTCTGTCACATTCCTCTTTCTGCTTTCGTTTATGGGGAAAAGATCCTTTATTAGTTGGAGTCATTTTCTGGTTTCAGAGCATTTTTCACTTCTTTGGAAGTTATTCATGTTTAATTACTTCTTAAGTAATTTATTACTTCTAAATGTTTTGAAGAAAGTTGTCTTACACTGAGTAGTCCTAGTGACTATTAAGAATTATTCTAATGTTTTGAATAATTTAGAAGCAGGGCAGCTTACTTGATCGGGAAATTGTCACAAGGCATCGATCGTGTAAGTTTCGAATAAAAAATTGCCCGCTTTATATGTCTGATGATAAATAAGTGTCCTGTAACAACAGTTCACAAGATTTCTTTCTTTTAATGCATTTTAAATATGTATGCAAAAAACTGAATATCATACGACAACTCAATTTAATTTAAAAATCATTGAATGCTAAACCAATGATATCGAAGGTAATTGGTATTTACGTATTATCGTTCAGTTTCCCAAAAATAAATTTGCCATTAAATGTCACAAATGTTTATGATTTTTCCAAAATATGATGGGAAAAACATATTTGTTAACTTGTATTTCCACTGAAATAAATTGTTGAAAATTTCATTAATTCATATTTCCACAATCATATATAGGAATGAATGCAGAAAACTTAATCATAAGTTTAAAACTTACATGTACTAGAAATAAAAAAATATGTAAATTGAATGAAATTGTTGACTAATTGTGGTTTTTAAATTGCAAAATTTGTCGCCGAATTAATTCTGGTTTTACTGTGGTGTCAATTCGGGGACAAATTTTACAATTTACATTTGGCGACATAAAACTTTTCGTAAAAATGGTCAGCGGAATAATACGTAAAAAAGTAAGCTTATTTATTAAGTTCATTGATCAGTTTTGTTGTTCTTTAGTAAAGGATAAATTTAATAATTCACGGGAATGAATTAACAATACATAAGTGTAGAACAATAGTGTAAGGAATGGATGCTCATGAGAAAGAATCCTAAAATTCACAGTCCTCTAGTTATCAACAGAAGAATTATGGTAGAAAACCTTAACAATTTCATTTCAACTGACTGATGTTTTCCAGTTCATATTTATGTTGGTATTTTCTTAAATACGAATAGTTATCTTTTTAAAAACAAACTGGTCTATTAAATGTAAACATGATTCAAAAAATAAATCTTATATTTCTTACTTTTTGCTTTTCCACAAGTATGAGAGGAAATGCCTTGTGAATTTCCAGATCTACCAACATACCCGACATGGAAAGAAAACACCTCCGCCTCGAACCAACACCTTTCAATACTTTCGTTACCTCTCTGCAAAAATATGAATAAATATAAGTGAATTTATTATGTTGGGTAGTTATTCTAAAGTAAAATTCAAGAGATTTTTTGATGAATGTACGCTGCATCGTCTGAAAGAAAAAGGAGATAGAATGCTACTGTAACTTCTTCAGAAGTATGAAATGGATACTTACCACCTACCATCGGATAAACACACACACACACACACACACACACACACACACACACACACACACACACACACACACACACACACACACACACACACACACACACACACACACACACACACACACACACACATGTATATAATAACTTAGGTAATAACATTACCAAAGAGCACCGTCTTACCCGAAGGTATACGGTGGAGAACGTCGTCAAACAGTAATTCTGTAGGGAACACAGGCTCAGCACTTGGCCACTACGTGTGAGTAGAGCTCCTTAAGTGGTGGACTGTCCAAACTGAAGGGACAAAAGGGGTTCTGTTTGGACTCCTGTGGCTGGGAGAGGGCCGGATGGCCTTAATTGAAAAATATACAGCACAAAACATATATATACAGATACAGGCAAGTTTACCGAGGGTATTTACATATGTACATGGAAGGAGGAGATGGAGGTTAGTCAGTGAGCTGAAGGAGGTTGGTTTGTTTGTCGCTTAACGGTCATTTTTTGCACACGAGGGCTAATTAGACCGGGACCTACGGTTTAAAGTGGATTCCGAACCACTACAAACATCCATGCCCAAGGTGGGATTCGAACCCACGAATTGTTGAACCGAAGGCAAGAGCGCTAACCATTCGGCTGCCAGCTCGGCTGAGCTGAAGGAGGAGTTCAGCCTGCAGAATTTCCTTGGCACCTTTCCTGAATTCTGTAAATGGGAGGAGCTGCTTGAAGTGTAGTTGGTAGTTCTTGGGGAAAGGTCTTTTCCCGAATGTTGGAGTAGCGGCTACGGATATATATATATATATATATATATATATATATATATATATATATATATATATATATATATATATATATATATATATATATATATATATATATATATATATATATATATATATATATATATATATTAGAGATATGGATCTATTTATCATGTACATGCAAATATTCTGCATGGTACACCCACCTAATTATTATTTCTAGTATTTTGTATTGAAATATTTTATGATGATGAGATGGCAGAATAGACATCTGCGTCCCAAGTCAGTCAACACTATTTAAGCATCCTAGAAAAGTTAGTCTCAAACGCAGGCCGCATTAACGAGGTTTCTCTGAATGGGCTTCTTTCTAGCCATTGCTCTCACGCTGTCTGATTCCTCAAGGCACGAGAGTCACGTTCAGAAGTTAGTTTTGAGTTCATTACTATGACTTTAGCGACGCAATGCAACCTTCTCTTGGTATCCGACTTCTTGACACTTATCGTATCTTATGCTGCACAGTCATTATCAATATAGTAACTAAAATGAGAAACGATACTCTAGTTTCAGAAGAATGATGTTCCTATGCATCACAGTTGAAAAAGCTGCTGCTCGTAATAATAAAAACAGTTTTGTTTGATGCAGATACAACAGTTTGATCCCATTTATTTAATTTTTTTCTATGATTGACTCACAGATGTACTCACATTTTGAAATTAAAGGCTATCAAACTATATTCCTATATAAATCAGGAGTTGAAGTCCGGTGTAAAGGGCTTATTTTCTATTGAGAGAAATCAGTTAAAATAAAACAAGTAGTTGAAAGTTCCTGGTTAGAATTTCGTAGGCGATAAACATCCTCACAAAAGTTGCTTGGATCCAAAATCCATGTCGCCACTGATATCATGCATGTAACCGCTCTAACATCCTTAATGTTCACATTATTTAATTTTTTTCCAACGGCGGGCACACTCTTGGGTGACGAATCCTATGCCACAACAAAGCCAGAAACTGCTACTCATTTGTCGTTACCCAGCGGGCACCTGTGAACCAAGTCACGAAGGCGAGTAGCGTTGCCCGCGCCATACCACCACAAACCCGTTTATAGGGTGGGCCACATTCATACAACATCACAGAAGAAAGGATAGAGAAACACAGAGAGAACAGAAAAAGAAAGTAACATCCATGCCCGAACCGGGATTCGAACCCGGAACCCACAGCTCAGGAGACAGGAACGTTAACCACTCAGCCATCGGTCGGTTCACATCATTTAATTAATATGTAGATTAACTTATTTGTACCATTAATGCGCAAAATTAAGAGTTTATCGTTAAAATGCGTTAATGTGCACATTACCCAAGTAATGTGCACATTAATGCATTTTGATGTTACGGTGATCGGGTTGGTTTGGGCGTCTTTCTTATTATCGAAACACAGTAAGTTCGAATCGCGGACGATGATCTGCCATGTTCATTAAAGGGAGTCATCAAATAGGTCGCAATATCCTTCACGTTACAATGATGCCTCTGAAGAGTCCCACGCAGAAAATTTTACTTTGCGTAGGACTCAGCGCTAGACCAGGTCCATGACGTTGTATACTCTACAATAATCCAAAACCAGAAGAGGGTCGTCAACTAAGTCCTGCCTGGAGAGCCCAGGGCATTCAACGATATGTTCAGGTGAAACCTGTTCGGTAGAGCAGTTGGTACAGGTTTCAAAGGTTCGGGAACCCTCAGAAAATTTTAGGGTTTTAAGATGTCCACTTCGAAATCGGGTGAGAATAGTTTGTTCCTGACGACTTAAGTCGTTGGTCAGGGAGCCTCCGGGACGAGCATTATATTGATTACCTTAGTTATTATAATTCGTTTGATTTATATTATGGTTTTTTAAATGGTTTCTCCTATTAAATTGTCAATTGATAGTAATAATTTGATTTTTTAAGTATCGAAAAATGAATGAATGTTAGTTTAAGGGTCCGGAAACAGTTGTTTTTTCATCACAAATCTAATTTCCTCTGAAACAAGTGCCTTATAAACGATATGCAGATTAACTGAAAAAAATTCAGAAATGATATTATTTTTAGCATTTTAATGGATCCACAGCCAGATTACCTAGTTAATCTGCCAAATAACTGATTTCTCTGCAATTTAACCGCTAAATTTTAGAATATGATAAAACTATCATCTTAATTATATACAAATGTTTTATTTCACTTTTTTGAAATCTTGTAATTTAGTTATGTAGATATTGCCACCTACACACATACGTATTTCACATGCACAATAGAATAAATTCCTTTTCAAAATTTTATTAAATTTTAATTTCAAAGTATTTACTATATTACTGTTTATATTCAGTGCAATTTTCATTTTTAATATGAATTGAAAGGACCAAAACCATGTATAAATAGTATAAAAAATGTTTACGTATAATGTAAAAACGTAAGTATTTTAATGTCTAAAACATTTTTTATAATATTTTTCAACTTCTTATTTTATGGTCGATTTGGAAAATGAGAACCATTCATATAATATGGATATAGCCTTGGCGGTGATTTGAAAAAATAGTCTTCATGATTAAAAGTAATTTTGTACTTATTTCATAAAAAAATTCATTGACAGTTCTATTCGCATTGCTTTATTTTTCCTGATTAGTTATAGATATATATTTAAAAGAGGAAATGTATTTGAAAAATTGTAATATTTAGCCAAAAGAGGGAATTTAAAAAACAATTTCGTAACAAACTGTTTCTATTTGCTCATCGCTCAATGGCTTCTTTGCTTAAAATGGCTAGTTAAATCTGAGTATATAATTTAAAATATAGACTCCAAATCACTGTAAGCATCCAAGCTCAAAATGAGAATCGAATTCACAAACTATTGGACCAGAAGCTAGAGCGCTTACCATTCGGTTGCGGGCTCAGTTGTAAAGAGTCGAGAAAATGCTTACAATTTTCTTAATACAGTAAGATGAGTCAGATTAAAACTTTTTTGTGAATAATTTTCATACCAATATGTTGAATATGAAACTCTTCGATTAATCGAATGTTTTGAGATAATGTAATTAAGATATTTATTAAAAGGACTGTTTTAATTTTACATTTTTATCATTATTTATCGTATTTATTCCCAAAGTTTCCATAATGCTTCTCTCATTGAAATTCAAATTTTAAGAAAAAATGTTACTTTTGTAACTCATTCTTGAACATTCATTAGTTACATGTCTCTGAATTTACATTTCCAAGTTATCTCCAACCTGTATACTGAAAGCATCATCCAATACAGTTAATTCGCTGTGGAATGATAAAAATTTTAATTTGATCAACATTAGTTATTCTAGAATAAAGTAGTCTGTTATCGTTAATACACGAGCAAATGCCGCCCGCCCTGTCTAGTGGCCAGTGTCAGCTGATTACGGATAGGGGGTCCCGGGTTCGAATCCCAGTTCGGGCGTGGATGTACTATCTCTCTCTATCTATCCTGTCTTTGACCTTTCTGTGTATGAATGTGTTGTGAATGGTTGCCTACCCTATAAACGGGTCCCTAAGGCATGTGTGTACTGAAGAAATGGGACTCCACACCAAAATAGGATTCAGTTGAAAAAGTGGAGCAGCGCACCCCATATTGCCAGACTAGCTGGCACACGACAACAACACGAGCAAATTTCGCGGCGGATACTTAATAAATGGAATAAAATTATGCTAAATTCAAAGGAGCAGTTATTAGAATTAGGATAGAATATACAGGGTGTTTCATATTGAATGGGACAAAAAGAATAGCGCTGAGTAAGAGTGAAGTAATGGATTTATTCAGTCGAAACAAAATTATTCTGCAGGTACAATTATACAAGTTTCATTTATCAACAGGGAAAAACACCGAATGATGAACTCATCGCAAGAGATGCTGTTAAACAAAATGGCATCCATGCAGGAGAAAGCTTGCTGTGTTTTCGAATATGCCAAAACCTCTTCGTTCACCGTCGTGCAAAGACATTTCGGCACGAAATTTTGTAAAGAACCACCACATCGTCACACCATCAACAGGTGGGTGAAGCAGTTCCAGGATATGGGCTGGTTAAGCAAGAACAAAAGCACAGGACGAAAAGCCACAGAACCCGAAGTGGTTCAAAGAATTCGCGAATCGTTTTTACGGCGTCCCTCAAAATCATCGTGCAGGTGCAGAACTGAATGTCCCTCCCACAACGGTGTGGCGTGTTTAACGGAAGCGCCTCCAATTCAAGCCATAAAGATATCAGATGGTCCAGGCTTTAAAACCTACCAAAAAAAGCATTGTGCAAGGACTTTTGTGAAAATTTTCAAGGAAAGATCGACTTGAGTGGATTCGAGAGCAGACTGGTGTTTATTGATGAAGCCACGTTCCATTTATGTGACAAAGTTAATCGCTATAGTTCGTGATTTAGGGGCACGGAAAATGCTCATGTAACATTAGAACATCAGCGTGATTCTACCAAGGTGAACGTTTTCTGCCTTTTTATAAACAGTTGTGTTTTGGGTCCATTTTTCTTTGCGGAATAATCAATTAATGAGGACATTTACCAAGACATGCTCTCTGAGTGGTTGCTCTACCAGTTGGAGGAGGCTGTTCCTGATTCCATTTTGTTGCAAAATGGTGCTTCCTAACAGTAGAATAACGTACGTGAGTTCCAGAACGAACTTCTACCCGATCGCTGGATTGGACGTGCTGGGCCAAATGATTCGGCATTGCTTTATTGGCCGGCGAGATCCCCATATCGAACACCCTGTGATTTTTTTCTCTGGGATTTCGTTAAAGATAAGGTGTTTGTGCCTTCCCTTCCTCAGGACTCAAAGGAACTGAAGCAGCTGTAGTGTTGAAATCCATTACAGAGGATATGCAATCACGAGTGTGACAGGAGCACGGTTACCGTGAAGACATTTGCCGTGTCTACAGAGGAGTACATATTAAACACCTGTCGAAACTTGAATAACTGTAGTTTCGAGATAAATTTGAATTTTCTAAATGTATTGTACCGAGCTTCACGGGTTCGTGTCGATTGAGAGTTGAATAAAGCAACCACTTAATGATTACAAGACTTTTATCGATAAAAACTTCACTAGGTATACGAGATTCCCGTTGTAGCAATCACAATTATACAGCTACAATTCGTCAGATATAATAAGAAACAGCTTCCAATCACAGGTCTCAAACACCTCAGACAGAGAACAACTAGCAGTCACAACTAATCGTCTTCACAAAACTGCCTCTTCCATGTCGGGCTGCGGTATTTATACCTGACTTGGCGGAGGAATCTACCAATTTCGCCAAGGCTCTGGAAGCTTCTAGGCTATCTCGAAAAATATTGGTCCTAGAGCTTAGGTGATGGATGTTTCCAGAAGTATCAATTTCTAGCCAAGTCGCAAGAATCTCGCCAATCGTCGCTAAGTCGCCAAACATCTCGCCAACTGTTGCTAAGTCGCCAAATCGTTAGGAAATCCGCTTTTAAACTACAACACGTCTAAATACCGCAATTTTTGCCCAAAATGCGAGAATTTCCGATCTGTCTGAGATATTTTAAGACAAATACAATCATCATTTATATTTTTGTAACAATATTAATAATAACATTCACAATCATGTTTTTTTTGTCCCATTCAATAAGGAACACCCTTTTATCTCATCCTCGATTTATAATATCTGGAAATTGTACGAATTTAATTTTTCTTAATTCCAAATTGTCCGCTATTTCTACTCCCTAGTCTTTATAATTGATATTAGTAGTCATTGTTAAGCTTGGGGATAAAAACATACTCCAAACAAAAATATCTTGGAAATATTTGCAATGCACCTGTCTGCTAATAATTCCAACATACATCCGTCGACGGAAAACATTATGATACTTCTATTAAATTTACATGAAAATTAATTAACAAAGGGTAACAATGTTTTCATATTCAAGTGATTATATAAAACTGAATGTAGAGAATAAAATCCAATTTATTAAAATCTCTACATTCAGTTTTCTACCATTTCATACCAAATTAACTTCTGTACATTCAGGAAATTTCTTCAAACATTTATAGAAAATCTGGTACTTTTCCGTTTCGCCGGCGCAAATATCGCCAAGCGAAAATTAAGTCGCCAATTGGTGACAACACACAGTATACACATAAAATTTTTTTAAATAATGTTGTTTTACATAAAATTTTTTAAATTTATTTATTTAATTGTTGTTCTCGTGTTCACGCTATGCGTGGAATGATGGATGCCAGAGCCTCAATTTATTTACTTATTATATTAGATTACAATTTATCGGGTGATGCATATTTCAAAATCTTATTTTCTTATGTGAATTTGTTACGATTATCATTTTTTAAGATATATTTTTAAAATCCGATTTTTTCTAGAGAGATTTTATAAGATTATTAATTTTGTATACATATTAACATAGCATAAAATTATAAAATGGGGAAAAAAGAGTCGAAATGAAGTCGTTGACAGTAAAACGCCGTCATATGTTTTGGAAACGTAGCAGTAAAAGGTTACCAGCAGAGATATTCCCTCTAGCGCCGGTTGTATCATTTTTGGCGACTTTATCGCCTGCGCCAGCGAAACGGATAAGTATCGAAAATCTAGTTTACAGCACTTAAAGCTGTTGTTCATTTGAAGACAGAAGCAAAAATTGCAGAATGTCATGACAAGCTTAATATGTAAAAAAAAAAAAATTTAAAAAAGGTGACGGAAAATAATGCCCTTACAAATTAAAAATTAGAAGGTAATAAAATTTTTGGTGCTGACAGCGTATAATCTAAGATGCCATATTCTGAATTTGGTGTTTTTTTTTGGCGGATTTTCTTATGTATCTGGCAAATTAGTTTTCATTACATCATAGATATGGAGACCTATAAAAATTATGCAGAAAATTCTATTTTAACAACCCTAGTATTTATGTCATTACGTCATTACGCATGTCATAGTAAGTCCTCTTGGCCACATTTCTTCATCGCCAAAGAAATTCAGAATTTGGAATATTGGACTGTACGTCATCTGTGCCCAATTTTTTGTTGGAGTTTTATTTAATATTTATAATTGAGCTGTTGGTCCCGGGTTCGAATCCCGGTTCAGGCATGGATGTTTCTTTCCTACTCTGTTCTCTCTGTGTTTCTCTGTCCTTTCTTCTGTTATGTTGTATGAATGTGGCCCACCCTATAAAAGGGTTTGTGGTGGTATGGCGCGGGTAACGCTACTCGCCTCCGTTACTTGGTTCGCATGTGCCCGCTGGGTAACGACAAATAAGTAGCAGTCCACATAAAAAATTTTGAACCCATCTCATCATCAAGAGCGAAACACGGAACCATATCTGCCGATGACAACACCAATACCAAAAACGCTTTTAAAAGGAATACGAAAACGAAAAAACTCTTTTTTCAAAATGAATTAAAATAATATTTTTAGAGAAAAAATTAGATCTGTAGAAAAATATAGAGAAACAATTAAATTATAATAGTGTTCTTAAATTTATGGGCTAAATTTTTAAAAATAATTAATTAATTAGAATTATGAGATATACGAAACATCAACTTAAACATATTATAATAACCGAAAGACTTTTATTCTGAGCGATTGCTTACAATACAAATTAATACAACATTTAGACATTACATTACAATTTGTCTATCAAGATAATATAATAACAATTGTGTTCTTTTTAAAATAGTAAATGCTGACCGATGACTGAGTGGTTAGCGTTCCTGACTCCTGAGTTGTTGGTCCCAGGTTCGAATCCCGGTTCGAGCATGGATGTTTTTTCCTTCTCTGTTCTCTCTGTGTTTCTCTGTCCTTACTTCTGTGATGTTGTATAAATGTGACCCGCCCTATAAACTGGTTTGTGGTGGTATGGCGCGGGTAACTTGGTTCACAGGTGCCCGCTGGGTAACGACAAATGAGTAGCAGTTTCTGGCCTTGTTGTGGCATAGGGTTAGTCACCGAAGTGTGTGCCCGCCATTGGAAAAAAAATAGTAAATGCTTTTATTGTTACAAATTATTGATTTTGAAATTAAGTTTGAAAATTAAAAATTTTTTCAGTTAACGTGCAACTATGTTATAATAAATGAATTTACAAAATAGAATTAAAAAATGATGTATTTACGTTATTGGGTTATTTATCACAATATGCTAAGATTTATAATCGGGTACCCCTTGATTCTTTGGCGATTTTTTTGACGCCAATATAAGGGCCAAGATGCGACTATCAAGATGGCCGATGAACAAAAGGTATACAATAATAGGGTTACTAAGATTACCAGAGATGAAAGATTATCGACAAAATGTATTCCCAAACCAAGTGGTACCCTATTCTACACTGAAATCCGTAATTGATTTAACTATATTTCCTTGTTAATTGAGAGGATATATTATAAAAGCGATTTTATATATTTAAATATCTGATAACAACATATTGTTTTCACACATTACTTTTTCATGTTTTATTATATACATATTCTCATAAATTGAAATTGAAACTCATAAATCTCTAATAAATTGAAACTCATAAATCTCTAATAAATTGAAACTCATAAAGTAAATTTAAGCATTTTGTAAATTGTATCATAGCTATAATATATTACTAAAAGAAATATTCAAAATCGCATGAAATCGTAAATTTTGATTGGCGAATTCAATTCAGTTCGATTGCAGCAATTTTTTTCCCCCGCTTTTGCTAAGTAGTTAGCTAAAATAAGATTTTACCTTATTAAAAATGAAAGAACTCACATAAATTCTTTAAGCCTAATTTCATTATCAGCCAAATCTGCAACCAATTGTCTTTGCCTTTGACGAAGTTTTTCAAATTCATAAAGCACTTCAGCCCGCGATAAAGGCTTTTGAAATCGAGAACTTCTTTTTTCATATTTTAAATTATTGTGAATCATATCAGAAGACATCTTTTTCTTGCGGTGTAATTCGACTTGCGAGAATTTCTTGTGAGATCTAAGCAGTGAGACTTAGCCAACCTCTTCAAAAATCTTGGACAACAATTAATTGCCGAGTTCTACACGTGAAATGAAACTTCTTTTTCCAAACCCCACCACTGAATTGACTTTGGATTCAATCAATATGTTAAAACCATAGATCGACGTTTGAAATTCGAAAAAGGATTGTTTTATTTTCTAATATTTTTATCTGTCTATTTATGCAGAATTAGATGCCGCAGTATAATTTTGAATAAATGTCATGTGATTATCGGAATCCTTTCAAAGTATTTTTTTTATATTGAAAAAAAGTGAAATTGCAACTTATGTCGCCTTTATTATTGGAGTACATTATCCTTTTATCTCCCAAGAAAATAAGGGAACATTATATTTAATAAACAAAAGAAAATACGTTGGCTTCTTCAAATAGTTGATTTTTGTTTATATGATATGGGCGAGTGTGGTTGTTTGGTTGAAAAAGGTGGCGTTCTAACTGGAAGGAGATAAAGGATTCTGTAAGTTATACCTAGTCAAAGATCCATTCCGTTTCTTCTAGCAAATAAAATTTATAAAAAAGATTGTGGTCACAATGTTTCTCCACTAGAATGGCAAGGAAAGAAGGTTGTCACTTTAAGTTTCAACCTCATCACTTGAACATGGTTCAAAATTTCCAGATGAGGGCACAGGTGACGTATAATCCAGTATTTCAAATTTTTATTTTTTGGTGATGAAGAAATGTTGCCAAGATGACGTATCTGACGTGCGCGATGACGTAAATACTAAGGTTACCAAAATAGAACTTTCTGTATAATTCTTATGTCTCCATATGTATGACGTAATAAAAACAAGGTTGCTAGATACATAAGAAAACGTGCCAAAAAATCGCCAACTCAGAATTTGGCATCCTGTATTATACGGCACCTGTGCCCAGGTTATTAAGAATTTTTATTAGCTTTTAATAAGCAAAAATTACAGCTGGAAACGTTCTGTAAATAAACAACTTTTTTAATGTAGTTGCTGTCAAAACTTACTTTATTGTTTCACATCATCTAACTACTTTATTGTAAGCAAGTTCTATTGGGTTTCAACTTTAACGTTAATAGTTAGGGCAAAATGCTACGATAATTCCAAACATCTAAAAATAAAGATTATCGCAGAAAAGTTCATGCTAAACATTGATTCATGCAGCAAATTCCTTTAAAAAAAGACTAAGATATTTACTGGATGACTAAAAAATACTAGATAGAGCTTCTCTAAATTTTTCATATTTCACTTTTTTATATACACTATCATAATTGTCGAACTAGCGACATTATTTGATATGATTATTATAGACAAGACAAAAAAAGCACAATTGTCTATTAATATGTCACTAACAATCATCTAGAAGCAAAATATAGAAGCTGCCACAATAACCTTTTACTAATGGATTTGGAAATCTTCCATAATCGGAGTATTCGCCAAATTTGGCGTCTGTTTTTCTCTCGGGTGATTTCTCTTTTATTAGTTTCCGGGAGAGTATTTTTAAGGCAAACCCAAAGATTGCTGTTGACTACTTTCTTGATACACTTTTTTTCATTCTAAGCTTATTATTTTTTTATTTATGGAAATTTTTCTATAAAAATCATGATTTAATTTGAAACGAGAAATTATGAAAAACCACTTACTACGTAAGACAGGCAGCACGACAACGCGCGATAAAAACCATCACTCTCTATAGTTAAGGAAACCAAACTACTCGCTTGTGACGTCACTAGACGGTGGCTGAAATCAACCGTTCGTTCGCGAACAAAACATTCTAAAAGAACTGATTTTATGTTGATTAAAAATCCCTAACAATCAATTTAACACTTTTAAATTAATTTTGATATCATATTTCTCGAAGAATGCTAAAATTTTTTTTTTTTTAATCTTTTTCTTGCAAAAGTAAACATTTATCTTTCATAGGAAAGCAGTTTTGTCTGTTTGCTCAATTTAAGGATTCAAAATAAATTTTTAACATAATCACTGTGTTGTATATGGATGTGGTAAAATTATAAATAAGAATTATCATATAAGAATTTGTATGCATGAAGTGATGTAAAGTGTAATAAGTAAATATAAAATTAAAGCTGGGATTATATTGACCACGAGTAATATAACCTTTTAACAAAGAAATGTTTTTGTTTCTTTAGAAAACATAAAACATCTCTCTGATGTTTATTTACATTACTTTCGGACAAACAGGTTAAAATATAATCAATTAAATCAGATAAATCTGTTCCATAATCCTCATAATTTTCATTTAATTTAATTTTTCTAACATTTTGTTGTATATTAATAATAATATTATTATTTTAAAATGGTAAATACTTAATACTTTTTTTTACTGTCACATTTTTAATGAAAGCATTTATAATAAGATTATATCATCAATAACAACAGAAGCATGCAAATTTGGATGTGGATTGCAATAAACATTTAAAAACATAAAACTGCTTTTCCTATTGACTGTAATACAAACAGCAGGAATGTCTGTATTTTTCAAGTATTTCTCCATTCCATCTAAATTTACAAAATAATATTTTTGTTTATATCCCAAATCACTCTTTTTACTTTGGGCAATTGCTTCATAGAGTTAAGTACTTTCTCGATTTTGTGATTTAATTGAGGGATACTAGGTGATATTCTTCAGATGTTAAATATTTTAGGCATCCTTAAAGATGCAAGGTACAGCATTAGGATGTAGTTTCGGATATGGTAAAACTAAGTATTACGGTCACAGCCTTGCCAAATTGGCGAAAGAATTTTTCGTGAAACTGAGAAGACGTAAATATGGTAATTTGACTAGCAACGCAGATTGGGCGCCAATTGGTATAAGAAATTGGGGTTTTCCCTGCTTTTAAATTGCTAAGCCTAATACTAAATAAGAAAATAGCAATGTTGTTAAGAATTAATTCGCCAAATTGGCGAAAATTTTTTTGTGGAACTGAGGAGACGTAAGTATTGTAATTTGATTAGCAACCCAGATTGGGCGCCAATTTGTATAAGAAATTGGGGTTTTCCCTGATTTTAAATTGCTAAGCCTAATACTAAATAAGAAAATAGCAATCTTGTTAAGAATTAATTAAAAGTTTATATTTAAAAATATTTCAGAATTAAAATTGAAGGAAGTGTACGGAATTATAATGTTGCCTAGGGCTTGTTTTAGCGTTAGTCCTCCACTGGCCTGTGAATGCAAGGTCACACGGCAATCAAGCCTTCTACTATCAGAAGATACTATAAAAACTGTCTTTCTCTGTGCTGCATTTGGAGCATCGCGAATGCTTCACTTTAAGCGACAGGTGTTTACCATTTGTGACTTGCGCTATTTTTATCGCTTGTTGCTTGCATGAGTATTTCTATGTCTTTGATTTCATTTCTTCAAGAATGAATTTCCATCGTTCACAAATGAAAGATGATGAATTGAATCAGTTTCGTTAACTTTGAATTTTTTTTTACATTGTATGCATTATTTATTATATATTAAAAAATTTTTCCTGCATTCTAATCGAAATAAATTTAAAAACACATAAATGGAAATATTTATTGAAATGAAATTTCTCGTTTATTTTTATTCCGATTTTTAATATGATTTGTTGCTTTCTTATATATAATTTAAAAGTTTTATGAAATTTAGATAAAATTAATAAAATTCTCATTCAAAACATTTGTAATCTGTAATTATTTGTAGTTGAAATATATCATCTTGTGAAACAAATTTTATATAAGTTTCTCTAAATTTCTTTTTTAAATGCATAGATGTGTGTTTCCTAACTATTAAACGTTCGAATACAATTAGCCGTTCTTATCCAAACTATTTTCTAAATTTTAAAAGAGTCATCAAATTAAATTAAATCTATTTAAAAACTCACTTAAATACTACAGTAGAATTAAGAACCTCTATCCTTATGAGTTACTAATGATTTTAGCATTCACAAATCTTCTTGTACATTAGTGTTCAATCTAGTATTTATGTAACATAAGCATAGTTATAACATTTATCATTTGGATTGCTCAGTTATTTTACATTAAATATTCTTAGTATAATTTCTTTAATAATTTCCAGTAAAATACGTTATTATTAGTTATTTTTAGTTCTGCATTGATTCATATAGAAATATTATATATATATGTATATATATATATATATATATATATATATATATATATATATATATATATATAATATCTGTGGTTTATATTGTTGACATTATGCTGTAATAATACTTAAAAATAATGAATGACCACTAGATGGCAGTAGTTAATATGATGTTAAGAGATATGTATATGTAATTGAGCAGAGAGAGTGTGAGAAGGAGCTGGCTAAAAGATGTCTGTAAATAAATCTTTAAATATTAGTAAATTTAAGAACTTCATCCTTCCCCACCTAAGCTACTCGTCTTCTGATAAACAAAAACGGAATAGCTATAATATGTTATAAAAAGAGCATTTTTTGCTCCATTGAAAAAAGAACATTTATCCTCCAATTAGTATTTAATGCATATGGTTTAGTTTAAAGCATTTAAAATTAATATGTCCCAGCAAGAATTTATTATGATCTTATTCCCAACAGAAGTACTGGAAAAAGTATATCTTTTTCAAATTTTTTTAAATTTACGTTACATAAAAAAAAATAAAACTTAATTTCAATTTTACTTTTACATCAAACAAAAAATTTGTCGCATTAATAAATTTAGCTATTTTTCATTTAAAAAAATTCCAATTTGAGTATTTAACCTCACTTTAATCATGGACATAATCTTGAATAAAATAGTGTAGATTTAATGCTTTGCTAATTATATTAGTATATTAATGAATTGTAAGAATGTGCCTTTGTGCTGAAAGTACAGTGTATAACATTCAATTCACAAATCAGTTGAATTTTCAAATAACAATGCCAAACTTTCTTAAGTTTCATTGCCTATTGACGCAATTTTATATTTCTAATACGAGGGAAAGTAAAATTATATTTTGTGCTTACAATATAAAATTCATAATAATATCATTTTTAATAAAGTACGTCCTTTGGCATTTTTTGTTTCCTTTTTCAAGCTTCTGATATTTTTTTAACAATGTTAACGATTTAGAAACCTCGTAAGCTCTCAAACAAGCACAAAAGCAGGACATACCGAAACAAACAGAATCAAACACAAAATCAGTGGACACCGAAACAAACAGATTCTGTTTTTTTCGGTGATTCAACAAACATATTCTGTTTGTTTCGGTGTCCAGAAGCAAACACAAAAGCATAGGAGACCGAAACAAACAGAAGCAAACACAAAAGCAGTGGACACCGAAACAAACAGAAGCAAACACAAAATCAGTGGACACCAAAACAAACAAAAGCAGGAGATACCGAAACAAACAGAAGCAAACACAAAAGCAGAGGAGACCGAGCAAACAGAAGCAAACACAAAATCAGTGGACACCGAAACAAACAGATTCTGTTTTTTTCGGTGATTCAACAGACATATTCTGTTTGTTTCGGTGTCCAGAAGCAAACACAAAAGCATAGGAGACCGAAACAAACAGAAGCAAAACACAAAAGCAGTGGACACCGAAACAAATACAAGCAAACACAAAATCAGTGGACACCAAAACTAACAGAAGCAAACACTAAAGCAGAGGACACCGAAACAAACAGAAGCAAACACAAAAGCAGTGGACACCGAAATAAACACAAGCAAACACAAAAGCAGAGCACACCAAAACAAACACAAGCAAACACGAAATCAGGGGACACCAAAGCAAACACAAGCAAACACAAAAGCAGAGGAGACCGAACAAACAGAAGCAAACACAAAAGTAGTGGACACCAAAACAAACAGAAGCAAACACAAAAGTAGAGAACACCGAAACAAACAGAAGCAAACACAAAGGCAGAGGACACCGAAACAAACAGAAGCAAACACAAAAGCAGTGGACACCGAAACAAACACAAGCAAACACAAAAGCAGTGGACACCAATACAAACAGAAGCAAACACAAAAGTAGAGGACACCGAAACAAACAGAAGCAAACACAAAAGCAGTGGACACCGAAACAAACAGTAGCAAACACAAAAGCAGTGGACACCGAAACAAACACAAGCAAACACAAAAGCAGTGCACACCGAAACAAACACAAGCAAACACAAAAGCAGAGGAGACCGAACAAACAGAAGCAAACACAAAAGCAGAGGACACCGAACAAACAGAAGCAAACACAAAAGCAGTGCACACCAAAACAAACACAAGCAAACAAAAAGCAGTGCACACCAAAACAAACACAAGCAAACACAAAATCAGTGGACACCAAAACAAACACAAGCAAACACAAAAGCAGTGCACACCAAAACAAACACAAGCAAACACAAAATCAGTGGACACCAAAACAAACACAAGCAAACACAATAGCAGTGGACACGGAAACAAACACAAGCAAACACAAAAGCAGTGCACACCAAAACAAACACAAGTAAACAAAAAATCAGTGGACACCAAAACAAACACAAGCAAACACAAAAGCAGAGGAGACCGAACAAACAAGCAAACACAAAAGCAGAGGAGACCGAACAAACAGAAGCAAACACAAAAGCAGTGGACACCGAAACAAACACAAGCAAACACAAAAGCAGTGCACACCAAAACAAACACAAGCAAACACAAAATCAGTGGACACCAAAACAAACACAAGCAAACACAAAAGCAGAGGAGACCGAACAAACAGAAGCAAACACAAAAGCAGTGGACACCGAAACAAACACAAGCAAACACAAAAGCAGTGCAAACCAAAACAAACACAAGAAAACACAAAAGCAGTGCACACCAAAACAAACACAAGCAAACACAAAATCAGTGGACACCAAAACAAACACAAGCAAACACAAAAGCAGAGGAGACCGAACAAACAGAAGCAAACACAAAAGCAGTGGACACCGAAACAAACACAAGCAAACACAAAAGCAGTGCAAACCAAAACAAACACAAGAAAACACAAAATCAGTGGACACCAAAACAAACACAAGCAAACACAAAAGCAGAGGAGACCGAACAAACAGAAGCAAACACAAAAGCAATGGACACCGAAACAAACAGAAGCAAACACAAAAGCAGTGGACACCAAAACAAACAGAAGCAAACACAAAATCAGTAATTTTCATTTTTCATATTTGTTTTATGTTCTGTCATTTCAAACTCAGCGACCATTCTCATCTTTGTGACGGGAATGCGGCGCCAATTCACAACGATTATGGAAGATGATCTAGCATGACCATTCATCCCCGAAGTAAGATTCAAACTTATGAACTGAACGCTAGAGTGCTAATCACACGACTGGTAGGTCTGTTCGCTGTTAAAATTGGAATTCAGACATTGAAAGAAATCGAGCATTCTAAAAAAAATTATTTTCTAAAGTTGAATTGTAACTCGAAAATCGAATTTAGAAGTAAGTGCAATTAATGGTGGCGAAAATCACTCTATTTAAAATTTCTTTTAATTATAAACTATGCTTTAAGTGGGATATAAATGAAAAGATTTATTGATGAAATAGAAATGAGTTGTATAAAGAGTTGTATGTTTATTGGTAAAATATAATTTCTCTTTTATATTTCTTTCAATAACGAAATTATTTCGGAATTTATTTGAAAAACTAATACGGGAATTGTAAACAATCCTTTTTTTCACCAAAGATGTGTAAAGCAATGAGCGGAAAATAATCAACACGAAATGCATTCTCCCACTTTTCTTATTTGCCGACCGATAGCTGAATGGTTAGCGCTCCTGACTCCTGAGCTGTGGGTCCCGGGTTCGAATCCCGGTTTGGGTATGGATGTTACTTTCTTTCTCTGTTCTCTTTGTGTTTACCTGTCCTTTCTACTGTGATGAAGTATGAATGTGGCCCACCCTATAAACGGGTTTGTGGTGGTATGACGCGAGTAACGTTACTCGCCTCCGTGACTTGGTTCACAGGTGCCCGCTGGGTAACGACACATGAGTAGCAGTTTCTGGCCTTGTTGTGGCATAGGGTTCGTCACCCAAGTGTGCCCGTCGTTGGGGAAAAAAAACTTTTCTTATTTAAGTTTCGACTTCTGCTGTCGTGCAGAGGATGGATCACCCCGGTGTTTTTTTCACAGAGAACAGGTCTCAAGGAAGAACGCACATCGATGGCGGCTTGGAGCACACTCTTCACAGCGAAAGGTCCTTGGTTCAATCCCAGCTGCTGTAGAGCATGAGTGCTGCACAAATCTAATACAGAAGACGAGAAAAAATTTCTAAGCAATAAAAAAAATAATACAAAAAAATGGCAACATCATTAAAAAAAAATTGAAATTGAGAAAAATGAAAATAAAATTTATAAAAGATGTCTTCTTTTAAAAATTTTAATTAATCATTTCATAGCTTTATCTTTGCATTCCATATTTAAGCTATTCAATAATTTTTCTTGGAATCTGTTTATGGCAACAATAAAACTGCAAATGCAAGCAATTCATTTTGATAGAGATTGTTGCCGATTTATAGGGCGCTCGGTGGCTGAGTGGTCTAAAGCATCACCGCTAATCGCTTGAGAGCGTAGGAGTGTGGGTTCGATTCCCACCGTGGCCCTGGGTGTTTTCTTCGTTATTCTTCTGTGATTGTACATCTGTCATTGTGCTATTTGTCCTATTATCGACGAAGACTTACAAGCGGATCTCAAGAATCAAGCATACAAGTCTGAATATATGTAATGTAATAAAATAAATAAATAAATAAATTGCCGATTTCCATGCTCTTGAAGTGAGCGCTTGGACCTTGCGTCGTGATTGGCTGGTGACGCGTAGGGGAAAATGAAGCCGGAAAAATTCCCTTTCCGAGAAGCGGCTCCGTCTCCGCTGCAGCAGATGCAGAGAGCGAGCGCGACGGAATGGAGTACACACTCCCGCTCCTCCTCCTCAGCCTCCTCGCCGCCTCCTCAGGTAAGTCCTCCTCCTCCGCATATACCCTCATTACTTCACCCGATTCATTTTTTAATAGATCGATCACAATTATTTCTATTCATTGACTACAAATAAAAAACATAATCTCTTACAATTTTTAAAAAGAATAATTTTTAAAACCATGATTTCATCGTAATCGTTTTAACATTTTTCTTCAGTCATGATGGAAGTAAGATGGAAGTTTTATTTCAAATTTGAAATCAACCTGTTTCATTCGTTTTAAAATTCCTCATTCAATTCACTTCAATTGGCGCCATTAAGATAGCCTCACTTCCAATACTCACACGCCTGCATCTTTGTTGTAATACTTTAAAAAAAATTCACTTTGCAAATTGATATTTTGAATATATTCCATAAAATTAAGCGTAAATCATTTGCCGACAATTGAGCATTTTCTTAAGATAAATTTTAAAACAATGTATAAAAATGTAATTTAAACCTCTACTTTGCATTTCTCAATCTCTCTCTCTCTCTGTATATATATATATATATATATATATATATATTATATATATATATATATATATATATATATATATATATATATATATATATATATATATATATATAAGATAAAACGTGCAGAATATTGAAACCAGAAATATAAAATTGAAAAAATACTAAAATATACGATGCAAATGACAAGTAAAAGGATAAGGAGCCACGTCTTCATCAGGAGGGAGATGGCCAGCTATGCAAAATGAACACTCTTTTCTGACATACTCGAAGGACAAATGTCTAAATATTATATAACTATATAAATTTAGTATTTTTCTAAATTTATATTTCTGGTTTCAATATTTTTCATGTTTTATCTTATTTATATTGGCAAATCTTTCTTTAGCTGCTTTTGCGCTTTCCTGTAATGTATTGTAGTTCCTATTTTATTATATTGTATTTTTAGTATTGTGAGTATTGTATGTATTTTTAGTATTTAGTATTGTGTGTATATATTTGTTTATTATGTAACTTTATATATATATATATATATATATATATATATATATATATATATATATATATATATATATATATATACACTAAGCGACAGAAATGCTAAAAGTATGTATCAAAACATTTGCTTTGTATTATAAAGTGATTCGTTTTCCATTTAGCATTGTAATGTTACATTTGTAAAATGATGTAATTATTCGACTATATGAATTTCGGATTTTTTTTCCTGTGTATTTTGTGTTTTAAAGAAAACTACACTATAATTATGAAATGCTCTTAAATATTTAATAAGAAACTGAATTATTAATGACTTATTTTCTCCTGAATTATTAATGATTTATTTAACTCTTGCTGTGCAAATATTCTTCTAATAATTTTCAATGTTTTAAATCGTTCACAATTCAGATTCTTGCATTTTTAGCCACATTATAAAAATGAAGCAGTGATATGAATACATTCATGCATTTATATACATGTGTTTATGTATACATTCAGTACTCATAAAGTGATGCATTCCAGTGAAACAGTTATTTATTCAAAATTACCGAGTACCTATTTACTCTTTTATATCATTTATATATATGCCCGTCGACCAACTTGTCTAGTGGTCAGCGTGCCTGACTGCGGAGAAGGAGGTCCTGGGTTCGAATCCCGGTTCGAGCATGGATGTACTTTCTCTATCTATCCTGCCTTTGTCCTTTCCTTGTATGAATGAGGTGTGCATGGTTGCCTACTCAATAAACGGGTACCTATGGCATGTGTGTAGAACAAAGTCGTACTTTCACCTTCATGGTGCTCTGATTAAAACGAAAGACGCTCCCATTTGACTTAAATTCGCATAGCCAATGCATAGCGCGCTTGGCTTGTCCAAGTGTCATTAGTAACAACAACAACATGTGTGCCCGAATTATACTCGTATTATTTTAATCTGATCTGTTTCACCGACAAGCAATCGTAATTTTATGAAATCTTCAATTAAAAGACTTTTACTTGAATTATAAAAGGATATTAAAATAGCAAAAGTTCACTCAATTTTAATATAACAGCTCAAATATGAATTATGAATAGTTAAATTATTATTTTAAAATAATGGAACGATACGTACATTAGAAAAAGAGCAAAAAAGAAAAAATAGAGTTGGATGAAATTATATTCGAAGTATAAATATTTTTTATAATTTAAACTATTTACCACACACAATTGTATTGGAATCATAATGAATGCATATATTTTTTAAATAACAAAACCCTTGACCAAATAACTTGTAAAAAAATGAACCGCCCTCTTACCCTTCAGTTGATGCGTCTCTTGAATCCAATATAAACACGGAATTAGCGTTTAAAATCTGATTCTCTGACAAAAGTCTTCGAAATCAATTTCGATATTACAAGTAATGTTGAAATGCAGTGGATGGGGGCGGGTCTTGTGCAAAAATGATGCAGCTGATCTTATACCTTAAGTCTTTCACATTCATGATAAATAAAGGTTGTTCGTCTGCCATGAAAAGATCTTATTTCATACAAGATTTGAACTTACAGCTCTGAGTATGTCAAATTAACAGTTATATTCATTCATCAGATATGTGGCCAACTAATAGCTATTGCTTCGTTTTATTTTTATGTGCTTCATTTAATATTAATAGCTGAAAGATTCGATTCTTTTATCTCGGGTGTGCTGAAATTAGTAAATTAACAGAAGCTAAAAATGTAAGATTAGTAAAAAAGTATCGAGTTTAAATGATTTTGCTTAAATATTGCTAAAAAATTTTCTAATATCTTGCATTTAAAACTTTCACTTTGAGCCGACCGATGGCTTAGTGGTTAGCGTTCCTGACTCCTGAGCTATCGGTCCCGAGTTCGAATCCTGGTCCGGGCGTGGCTGTTACTTTCTTTCTCTGTTCTCTCTGTGTTTCCATGTCCTTTCTTCTGTGATAATGTATGAATGTGGCCCACCCTATAAACGGGTTTGCAGTGGTATGAAGCGGGCAACGCTACTCGCCTCCGTGACTTGGTTCACAGGTGCCTGCTTGGTAACGACACATGAGTAGCAGTGTCTGGCTTTGTTGTGGCATAGGGTTCGTGACCTAAGTGTGCCCGCCGTTGGAAAAATAATATTCACTTTGATAGCTCTCAGCTATAATTCTATATCGTCATTTCCATGCTCGTGCCGTCCACCCTGTCTAGTGGTCAGAGTGCCTTACTGCGGATACGGTGGTCCTGAGTTCGAATCCCAGTTCGGACATGGATGTATTTCCTCTCTCTGTCTATCCTGTCTTTGTCCTTTCCTTGTATGAATAAGGTGTGAATGGTTGCCTACCCTATAAACGGGTCCCTATGGCATGTGTGTACTGAGGAAGTCGGACTCCACACCAAAATAGGTTTCAGTTGGAAAAGTAGAGCAGCGCACTCCATGTTGTCCCAGCCTAGCTAGCACAAAACAACAACAACATTTCCATTATCATAAAATTTTTTGTAACACAACTCCTTTTGAGCAGCTCTCCAAAATCCAAAAAGCGTTAATGCGAGTTTTAAGAGTCCACAAAAGCACAAAATTCCATCCAAAATAGATCAGTGAAGGGTTTAATTCTCGTTTCATTTCTGTTGCCCTTTTTTCTCGGAAAACTATCATGGAATTGATGCAGTTCAATAGTCGGAGGGCATTGTGAGTAAAGATTTGGAGTTTCATTCTTGAAAATTGAAACGATTGCATTTTTCCAGATAAATGATTTTCCATAAAGAAAGCTGCAGCGTCTTCTTCATTCCTTGGTGCGACTCTGAGAAAGACGACTAACTTTTTTAATTATCTTTTAGTATTTGGAGTGGATTTTGACACTTTCGTCAACTTTTTTTACTACTTTTTGCCATTGTATATATATATATATATATATATATATATATATATATATATATATATATATATATATATATATATATATATATATATATAAATATAAATATATACAAGCTGACCCAGCCACGCGTTGCAGTGGCTGAGTTTTTAAAATACATTGAATCAATTTTTTACTAATTCTTGGGTTCAATCAAATTAATAGGTTCATTCATAGGAGATTAAAAATAAAACGTTTCACCAAAATTTAATAGTAATAGGTAAAGTATCGAAATTTTGAAATTAAGCACAAATCAACATATACTTTCTGAATTTACATTTTATTCATCTTATATTAAATTATAGTTTGTAATCAGTGACTTACTCTTATAAAATATTCTATATAAATTAAAGACATCTAAAAATAAATTGTTATAAATGAGGTAGATAACATTGACATCGAACTATTATTATTTTAATTTTAAATTATATTAAAACTAAAAAATTTTTCCGCGGCATTATACTGAAATAAAAAAAATTAAAAGAATTTATCATTTGAATAAATAAATTAGATCAAAATGTTCTACTGAATAAATTAATAATTATCAAATTATAAAATAAAAATAAAAAATAATAAAAGGCTATCAAGAAATACTTACATATTTTCGAGGTGGTATGAAAATTAGTAGAGAAAAACAGTAATAAATAAAATTTTATTTTACTATTTATAATATTAAAAATATTCAAACTGAATACTGCACAATAATAACACAATACAAAGTATAATTATGAAAATGATTCACGAAAAATTGTTATAGTATCATTATACATCATGAAAATATATGTAAATTCTATATTTAACCACGCGCTTGCGCGCGCACGATAATTTTCTCGAAGATGGTATAATCTAGAAAAATAAACACGTCGCTATCTGCCGAATACCTGTGCAACTTAGATGCTAAACCGCCATCTATTAGGAACTTACAGAACTAACCAAAAAAAATAAAAAAAATTTAGGGTTGTACTACCCCTAACATTTAGGGGGATGAAAAATAGATGTTGGCCGATTCTCATAGATACCGGATAAGCACAAAAATTTCATCAAAATCGGTCAAGCCGTTTCGGAGGAGTATGGCAACGAAAACTGTGACACGAGAATTTTATATATTATATATATATATATATATATATATATATATATATATATATATATATATATATAACAGCAAGCATGTGAAAAATGCTTTAAAAAGACTTTTTTTATGCTTTGAAACGTGTAGAACGATTTTTCTTCCTCTTTTATGAGATAATTTTCATTGCAATCACATAAACAAACCGAAACTTCATCTATATTTACAACATTTTTCTCTATAGTTAAATGTTTTTTATACAGAATTCTGCAGCATTTTCTACGCTAATTGATATGTCATTGAGAAAGAACTATATATTTCTTGGCCTTTTTAAGAATCAAATTAGGGCTCTTATTTACAGTTTAAACTCAACGATAGAAATAGTTGAAGGGTTTCCGTTTAGCATTAAAAACCCTACGTTTTGCAATATTAGGAAAACTGCATTTTTTTGTTTGGATAAATATTATGAAAAATTTTTCATTTAAGATACCCCCAGATAGTGACGATTTTTTTTTCGTTTGTTGTTTACTTTTATTGTTCTGCTGTGGCTTTAGGTATCGAAAATCCACAGCTTTTATATGTTTCTGAATTACACTCACGCGCATATTGTAGGTAAACTAGATTCTAAATGATAGGCGCCGTTAGGCAAAATCCTCTGCAATATGAGAGAACAGCTTCTGTTGAGATCCTCCTTGAGCTGTCGGTTGCTGTCTAATGAGTTATTGTAAGCAAAAAGCGACCAAAAAAACCAAATAAATTATTACAAGAATATTTTATTACATAATATGTGATATATATTTATAATTTTATTATATATTTTGTCAAGTTACTGCAAACGCTAAACATTTCATAGCTTTAACCTCCTTATAATAGGTTTAAAAAATTCCATTTTTATAAAATAGGTTTGTGACTTCCAATATGAACGTTTACTGAAATTTGGCTCCTTTATTTCTAGGCTCATTATTATCATCGAAATATACAACAGAGGATTTTACTCTTCCTATGTTGTAAAATGTCCACAGGGTAATGGGTCTAGAAAAACTACGCTGTGTGAAAAAACTGGAGTTTATAACTTAATGAAGACTAAAAAAAAAAAAAAAAAAAAAAACAATGAATTATATTTCTAGTTTTTATCATATTTCCATAATGTAAATAAGTAATAATCGCCTTAGATATTAATTTAGACCTGTACAAAATTTCTAAATATTGGTATATATTTGGTAATTTTGCGAGTTCTCCTCCTGGCTATATTAGAATGTTGTCTGCTTATCATCAAAACTCCGGCAGGGAAGCATCGCTTCCATGGTAGCCTAGTGGTTAGGGTATCGGCCTTCCATCCGGAAGGGTGGGGTTCGATTCCCAATGCCGCCAAAGACCTACCGAGTACATGCGATATACGTGCACGTTAAATATGTGGAATCAAAAGTCCAGTGGTCGGTCGTTGAGCAGTTACTATGGGCGCAATGGTCTGGAGAAATGTACTCCCCCTTCAGATCAATGCCAAAATTGAGGGAGTAGACCCTCTAGTGCTGCCATCTATCGGAGGATTTGAAGAGCAAAAATCGTACTTTCACCTACATGGTACTTTGATTAAACGAAAGTCGCTCCCAATTGACTTAAATTCGCATAGCCAAGGCATAGCGAGCTTGGCATGTCCAAGTGTCATTAGTAACAACAACAACAGATACCTATCACAGATCACCTAACTTCAAGAAGTATCACTCTTTATATGTTAGAAAGTATGGACACCTTTTGTGAACACGGGGTGGTTGAAAGAGCTTAATTTCCATACCCACTCATGTTTGAGCTGTAAAAGGTTCAGCCGAATGGTTCAATCTCTGATCTTCAGTTCTACAGTGCATGGGTTCGAGGCCTTTTTCGGGCTTTGACATCACGTAATAAACATATCAACAGCCAAAGAATGTTGTGAGGCGAACGTTGTCCTCCGGGAGAACTTTTCCCAAGCAATGAACCGTGTCTCACGACAGAAGAAATCCTGACAGAGTCCATGCGGAACATCGTTGTTCAACAGTGGCTGGAATCGAAACCGAGACTTTTATTCTCCAGATGGACGCTGTCCTACCACTATCTCATGGAGGGCCCTCAGACGTGGATGTTTCACTCGGACCACCAGAGGGTGCTGTAAAGTATTTCCGAATCGGCCGTGTGAATTCCCTTCGAAGTACTGTTTATGTACCTCTCGGACAAATATGGAGAATTCCTAGCCCATCTTCTGTTGCTAAGATCGAACTCAGCACCTAGCACTCCTAAGAAGTCTTTTCTAAGGCAGTCCGCAAATTCGTAGATGATCGCATGAGATTTGTCTCGCGAGATGCTCAGAGCGTCTTGCCAGAATCACATTAGACCAAATGACGTCATGGATGTCTTTGTTACGCCAGAAAAGGGGTGGAGCGCGAGACGTTTCTAGATTTCGAGCAGGTTCGAAATATGTGGCAACTTTCCGCGAGACAGCGCTCTCATTGGTTAAAATTCCATGAAGTCAGATACAACGTTTAAGCTACGTCACACTAAGACTTCGAGGAGATTACATTTGTCTACTATCAGACGGCGTCTTAATCAGATTGTCTACCGAGTTTGCGGCCTGCCTAAGGGACGCGGTAGCCTAGTGGTTAGAGCATCAGTCTTTTGTTCGGAAGGGCGGGAATCGATTCCTAATGCCGCTAAAGATCCACCAAGTACATGTCATATACGGGGTCGTTAAATCTGTGGAATCGAAAGTCCTGTGACCGGTCGTTGAGCAGTTACCGTGGGTGCAATGGTCTGGGGAAATTTACTCCCCTTTCAGATCTATGTCAAATTTGAGGGAGTAGATCCTCTGGTGCTGCCATCTATCGGAGGATTTGAAGAGCAAAGTCGTACTTTCCCCCTTCGTGGTGCTCTGATTTGATGAAAGGCGCACTCTACTGATTTAAATTCGCATTGCCAAGGCATAGCGAGCTTGGCTTGCCCAAGTGCCTCAGTGTCACTTTGAAGAGCTGATCCTGATCTGATCACTGATTGCAAAACAAAACAAAAAAAGGTCTTTGAGCATGTCCGATTGATACTCTGCCTGGTTATTATCTTTACTGAATTATATTTTCAAATTGTGAATGGCAACAGTTTCTTTGTTATGTTCTATCTTGGTTTTGAGAGAGTTGCTTTTAATAAATATCATTTACGAAATCTGAGGGTTGTGTTCTTTAAATCTAAAGCTTAGTGAGTGTTTTATATTGTAAATAAACTGCTCTGTGTCATCGTAAGTGAGTAAAGTGCACAAAGGGGAGAGTTATTATATTTTCTGGTGTCGAAGACGAGACAAGACAGTGTCTAATTTAACGGGACTGCCATCCAATTGATATAAGTGAAATAAATTCCAAAAGCTTCTACCTTTCCGGTCAGTCAAATTATCTTTTTCTAGACCTTTTCTCAACTGAAATCAAATGCCGTGAGTTGTAAAAGCAAGAGCTTCGATACTTCGACAAATATGTCATTTCAATAAAAAATAATAATAATAAGCAACTCTTTTCGTTTTTTTTTTACGAAAAGTGTATTCTATATTATTAAACTGAACATTATATATAATGTCTATACTTAATATTTTATTATATTAATAGTGTTTTCATTTTAAGAAATGAATTTAGTAAAATACCCTTGTTGTTGTTGTCGTGTGTGTGTGTGTGTCAGGTAGGCTGGCATTATAGGGTGCACTGCTCCACTTTTCCAACTGAACCATAATACGGTGTGGAGTCCGACTTTCTCAGTACACACATGCCATAGGTACCCGTTTATAGGCCGCCCGCCCTGTCTAGTGATCAGAGTGCCTGACTGCGGAGTGGGAGGTCCTGGGTTCGGATCCCGGTTCAGGCATAGATGTACTTTCTCTCTCTCTCTCTCTATCCTGCATTTGTCCTTTCTTTATATGAATGTGTTGTAAATGGTTGCCTACCCTGTAAACGGGTCCCTATAGCATGTGTGTACTGAGGAAGTCGGACTCCACTACAAAATATGGTTCAGTTGAAAAAGTGGAGCAGCGCACCACATATTGCCAGCCTAGCTGGTACACGACAACAACAACAACCCGTTTATAGGGTCGGCAACCATTCACAACCCATTCATACAAGGAAAGGACAAAGACAGGATAGACAGAGAGAGCGAGAAAGTACACCCTTGTCCTAACCGGGATCCGAACCCAGGACCTCCCTCTCCGCAGTCAGGGATGCTGACCACTAGACAGGTTTTGCGACTTTTTATTATAAACATAAAATAAATGAAAATGTATACATTTTAAACTATGTAACTTTTGGTTACATAGTTTAAAATACAAAATTAAAAAAAAAATTAATATTTAACTAATTGTGCATATGATGAATCTTTACTGTAGTGATGAACAGTCCCTATCAGAAATTGCGTATTTAAGTTATATCTTAAAAGAATAAAATTTCTATTAAAAAATTGTTTGAAACATTTCTTCTTTCAACATGTACTCATGGCGCAGGTTGCCCTTTTTGAACTACTAAAGCTAACCTACGAGAACTTGTGAGTTTTCCGGGTTTTCTCCCTTGAACATGTGAATGCAACGCAGATGTTTCCCACAGGTAAATGGGTTGATTCTGCTATCGGTGATGAACTATTTTTCTTTGAAGACAGTAAGCAACTCAATTTAACGAATTCAATCGCTTGCTGAGTCAAAGAAAGCCTTACATCCATAGGTTTTAATTAGAAAAAACCCTTTATCAAGCGAATATTCTCAACCCATCCAAAATTCCTGGCAGTCGATGATGCATTAGGAGAAAACCTTAATTTGGAATTGGAAACTGGTTCTTCATTGTATGGACTGCATCTTGTTCATGCGTTCGATTCCCGTCCCTTGCCCTCGGTCTCCAATGAGATATTGTGGAAAGGAAATTGGACACTCCATTCAAATCCGTTTTTGGTGTAGACCAGAAAAAGCAATTGACTGTACCTTTGATGATTTATTAAAGCTGTTTAGGTATGGAGGAAAAGACCCAACCCGAAAACCATTTGGTATTCTAAGACAGACGGCTTGCGTGCCAAATTTGGCACTCGGCACAATCTTCAGCTTTTTACACCTTTTCAGCACACTATTTTCAGTTGCAGTACTGGAATATACAGGAACATCGTTCACATTAAAATTTTTGATTTTATCTTATCATACTGAAGAAATATTTACTTTTAATGTTATTTTTTTTCAATATTTGTTAAAAAGATATGAGCAATATTAGGTTTTTACTTATGATGAAGTAGCCGCCCGCCCTGTCTAGTGGTCAGAGTACCTGACTAGGGATAGGGAGGTCCTGGGTTCGAATCCCGTTTGGAGCTTGGATGTACTTTCTCACTCTATCTATCCTGTCTTTGTCCTTTCCTTGTATGAATGAGGTGTGAATGATTGCCTATTCTATAAACGGGTACATATGGTATGTGTGTACTGAGGAAGTCGGACTCCACACCAAAATAGGGTTCAGTTGGAAAAGTGGAGCAGCGCACCCCATATTGCCAGCCTAGCTGGCACACGACAACAACAACAACTTGTGATGAAGTATTTCTTATTATTTTGCCTTATTTGTGTAGATTTCATTAAGAAATTTATTCCAGGATTGCCTTTAAAACTTGCGTTTTCAGAATGGGGCATTCCTTTCGCTCTATCTTGTTTGCTATTTTTATTATATTTTCCTACCATTCTTTCAGCTTCCTCCCTCGCTTGCTCTTCCATTTCTCGTTGTAAAACAGTAGTTTCTCTAGAAGATGGCTGACGAAAAGGCAGATTCGCTAGCATACATCCATGGATACTTTCCAATGCGACGGAAAAATGAACAGGCTACTTAAAAAAAGTTTTATCAAAAGCGGCAAACTTCAGACTGCAAACAGGCCATGATCTTAACAAAATAGGCATCCAGTGCACGCCAAGTATGTAAATCGGGCTTCATGTATGTCCAAAATTAGATAAAGTCTCAGAAACGGAATGAGATAAGCAAATTATACTGAAACGCCTGAACTCTCATGAGCTCCTCGTAAAGACTGCATCTCTTGCGTTTTTATTGAATTTGTTGTGGTCGGTCACTTTACCATTGTTCCATTATGTGTCTTTCTGTGGTACTTGAGCTGTTCCGATCAATCCATTGGTATAAGTATGATATCCACCCCCAAGAGATTTCTCGCCAAATATAGTGTCCTTTGTTTTGATTATAATGTTGCCATTTTGAGTTTTTGTTGCTTTTCAAACTTTTTTTGTTGCCAGATTTGGTTTTTCTCATGTTTTACATTATTTTTACGTCATATATATGGTTCTTTTCAGTGGCAACAGCATTTGAAATCTTTGTTTCCCTTTTAATTCGAAGTTTTTGTTCTACACTACAATTCGAAGTTTATATCTTAATTTAAATTGTTTAATTCAGTTAAATTTAAATCAGTCAACTATCATGTATATTTTTTTCTTAAATCAATGGAGTAAGCAATATTAAATCCTAGAAGCAGTCTGGCACTGGAAAAAGTTTTTTGTTTGCAATTTCACATTTGGTAATAAGAAAACCATCGCAGATTCTTCTACTTTCAACTAAACTGAGTATTTCTACAAATAAGTTAAAGGTAGTATTTTGACAGGAAAAAAAAAGAATCTTTATCACGGCAAGACTAATATATAGTCAGAATTGTTTTATATGAAATTGTATACATGATAATAAATAAATTTATATTGTAACATTAATAACTGCCAATCTTTTTCCCAAAATAACTCTGTAGTTTAAATTTAGTCACCATTTTACTTTAGCATAGTAACGTTTTACAAAATTGTTTCAATGAAATGTGAAATTAACATGCACGGATTGGAGACAAACGAATAAAATGGCGAAATAAATATCACACTAGAAATAATTGCATCTTACTATATTCAAATTTAACACAGTTTACACAACAACATTAAACAGAAAATATCACCGAACATATTCGATATGGGAGCTTGACGTCATATCAAGTAAGTCTGATTGTTAATTTATTTCTTTAACCGGGTGATTTGAAGAGAAGCGAAACCGAACATAACAGATTTTTATTTATTTTTCCAGTAATACACTTTTGATATTTTATGCTATTATGATTTAAAATTATCAAAAATGCGTAACTTTGATACTTCGGAAAATTTCCCGCTCCAAAAACATGCGTTGAACTTGGCGATGAAGAAAGTCACAATGGGATTGGGATATTTTCCGACTAGTTCCGATCCTTCTAATGAAGCCATGTGCAACAGTACATTTCTCATCATCGCTTTAATATATGCTCTAAACCATAGATTCTACAAGTGGTCCAGGTGGACCCCCAGGGGTCCATAGGAGACCACACGGGGGTCCACCTAGATGTGAAAAGAAAACAGGGGTTCACAAGTTGTAAGTGGGGGTCCACGAAAAATTTTCTGGTTTTCATAATAAACCAAAAATTTTGGCTTGGATTTACCGATCAACGTACGCAGATAGCATCATTCACTAATTAGATACTCAAAAATATTCGAGACTCATTTCAAACACAGAATTGAATAGAACAATAGATAATAGTACAAGTGTACATCACATGTCGAGACTTGCAAAGTGCCGCCCGTGCGCCGTCTCATTAAAAGTGTTACCATCTTTTATTGCTGATTTACATTTCAGAGTTCATTGTTGATTTTTTGTCAGTTGCTGATTGTTTGTAATAATGTTTATAATTTTGTATAATGTTATATTTTAATAATATTATTATTATATATAATAAGAATATTTTAATAAATAGGACACAAGAAAATGTGCGACTTTTTTCTTAACACCCCCAATTTAGGGTGATATTTTTTTTGGAGTTTTAGGAATACAGTAGAAATGCAGCAGCAGGGGGTCTACCGAAAATAGTAAAACTTTGAAAGTGGTCGACGAGAAGAAAAAAAAAGTTTGGGAACCCATGCACTAAACTATGTACAATTTATGTAGGAAGAAAGTCTAAATCTGTATTCTTGTTTTTTATTTCACACCTTTTGAGGATTTTAGTGAATAGCCTAATACTCTGAGTAGTTTTGTTGTTCAATAAACTCGGGTTCAAGCTACTCTAGTTTCCCTTTGCACACAAAAGACTGAGCGATGAAAACGTCGTCAGCGACAGATGAAGATGTAGACAGTGACTCTTGAATGTCGCTGTCGTTGGAGTCAGCAACATTTTTGCACTGACTGCAATAAATTCATCGAGAGTCGGCATGAAAAAAACCCTTTCGAAAGCTCTATTCAGGCACTCCATTCACGTTTGGCTTATATTTATCAGATCACCACATCTGTGTTGTTGCACTCCCTTTAAAGTGAGAGTTTCTGGGTTCGATCCCATGTATTACTGAGCAGTGGCGGGAGTCTTCCCAGTTTCTTCCTTGAGACACTTCAGCCATTCCAGGATTATGCAACTGTCTTCCGGAGAAATCTGGAAATAGAAAGTTCGGTATATAACTATTAAAAAGTGAGCAGATTCTTAGAGTTGAATTCGTATTTCAGTTATATACTTGTTAAACGATCAATATAGAAAACTGCCGCTTTTGAAACCCTTCATTGTTGCATAGATTTCGTAAAAAATATCGTAAGACTCATTTGAATATTAATGCTCTGTAAAATGAGTCGATTGCCATTGAATATGTTAATTACACGTTAAATTTAATTATTTGGGCTAAATAAAAAAAGTTTCATAATTTTCTAATATTATAAAATCTTTTATGAATATTTTAAAACATTTTGAGTAACACGTTTTGATTGAAAACGAAATAGAAGCATTGCTATGAAAATCAATTTTCTTAGCCATTTTACGCAGAGCCTAAAAATTTTTATAAAATAAGATATTATTTTCTTTTGAAGTGAAGACAAAAAAAGTATCATACACAAAGAATAATATTTTATTGGAGACAATTCAGTTGAATAATTGTAATGAGAGTCTAATTTTTTTATTTAAGTTATAGAGAAATTTTCGAAGCATTTTCATACAAATTGTTCTTGGTATTATTACTCAAATTATGCAGCTATTTGGGGCACACTTAATTTGTGTGACTTTTTGTGTTCCTTTGTTATAGGCTAACGTTTTCACTTCCGGTGTTCGATCAGGAGGAAGGCCGCCTAGAGATCTTATCCCAACGAGGTAGCTGCTGCCACCTGAATCCATGATAATTTTAAATAATGGATTTATAAATTCAAAAGAAATTCCAACTTCTCATAAAATTCTAAAATCTTGCGTGAAAAGTGGGTATTTATTATTCGTCGCATGGATTCGGCTAATATAGGCATTAATAGAAAAATATTTTAATTTCATTTTATTTATAGAATTTGAAATAAGAATCCATTGTTTAACATATGATTAATCTTAAATTGAATTATTCCATTTTTAAAAAGTTCAACTTATCGTTTGCCATTTCAAGTTAAAAAAAAAAAAAAAAAAAAAAAAAAAAAAAAGGAATAAAAATCTTATTTTGAACATTTTTTAGCAAAATTTTTTTATTACATTTGAATGAATAGTATTTTATTGATGTATTCAAACACCTTTAAAAATAGCAGAAAAAAGATGAATGAAAAATATGCGTTGGTGTTAATAAAAAAAATGTTTATTGAAATGGTACTCTGACGAACCTTTGGCGGAAAATATCATATTTCTCACGTATACACTCTTACTTTCGCTGATTTTTGAGGCCGCCATTTTATGCACGGCAAAAGCAGCAAAGGAGAAATGGCACGTTAAAAATTCTTATCCAACCGAAGTTGTAGTATTATTCAGCTTTTTTTTTAATTTTATTTTTTTCTCTCTCGCGCGGCAGCCAAGGGTTAAAAAAAAACAGCCGGAAATAAAAACATTCTAGAATAAGTTTCAATTGCTGCCATTCGTGAGAAAAAGAAGTCAAAAAGTAAAAATAGAACTTCAACAAAAACATGTTCTTTCATTAAGCTATTTTTGCCTCAAAAAGTACCACTTGTTATTGAATTTGAACACAAATATTATTAAATAATATCTGCATTACCTGAATGAAATTTATACTTTGCAACATGCTGGTAAAAAACGGCCTTTCTTTTTATTAAATTAATTTTTTCATTTGGCACAGGTTGCTGAAATTGACGAAGCTGACAGCCATCTTAGCTCTCAGCCAAAAAGAGAAACGTTTTTTTATGCCTAACCTCCCCTCTTTTTTCCGTGTAACTGCCTAAATATAGAACCTCAGGTATTCAGAACAGGGGGCAGCCTCTCGCGGTGTTTCCGCTGATTTTAGGGTGTTTTTATCAAAAATATTCTATAGGCGAAACTGATTTGACACGAGACATGACTTGTCAACCATTTTACAATATAATCGTCTTAGCACCTCCCCCTTTTCGCGTGTAACTTCTGTATACTATGCGTTTTCAGTTGCACTATACAAAAAGAAACCTTTTAATGTTGGCATAAAAATTTAAATCGTCCTTACCGATTTAAACTGACCATAAAAAAGATGTTTTGTTGTCTCTTTTTAACTTGCTTTTTCTTCTGTTCTATTGTCAACATGGCAATGGAAAACGGGTTCTCAAACCGATGCTTTGGGGTTTATATAAGAAATCATTTTGTAAACAAAATGAATTTCAACTCTATTTTCAGGCATTCGACAGTGAACTTCGCCTTGTTTGCTGCCACTCGAAGAATGCGATTTGAAGTCAGTCCGAAAATTCGTCGACAAGTGGGATTTAAGACGCCGTCTCACTACGATGTGACGTAGATGAAATGTTATCTGACGTCAGGTACATTTTAAACCAATGAGATTTGTAAAAAAAAATGATGTAGACATAATCTCAACTGGAATGAAAGAAACAACCACTTTATGGCTAAAAATAACTGGATTATGAGAAAAGACTAATCGCTTGAGTGCGTAGGAGTGTGGGTTCGATTCCCACCGTGGCCCTGGGTGTTATCTTCTGTGGTTGTACATCTGTCATTGTGCTATTTGTCCTATTATCGACGAAGACTTCTAGCGGATCTCAAGAATCAAGCATATAAGTCTGAATACATGTAATGTAATAAATAAATAAAGAATTATATTGGGCGCTCCGGGGCTGAGTGGGTAAAAATATATTTGAGGGTACCCCTTGGCGAGATTGGCGATTTTTTTGGCGCCAATCCTGTTCACACGGAACGCTGTGCAAACAGTAATGGCGGCCAAAACACAATGAAATTTCAAAAATAATGCAGAAAGCACATAAAAAAAGAAAAAAATGTACTCACTTTATTTTGCTGGAATATTCTCACTTTGAGGTACACAGAATTCTCTAATAGCACCTACAGATATTTCTTAAATTTATCCTGAGAAGAAAACCAATCAGAACTGTGAATGGATTTCAGAATAACGTTTAGGGTTACCATAAATAGAACAACATCGCCCAGCTTGGCGATAAACTTGGCAAGAACTCAAGGGGCACCCTCAAATATAATCTAACCGGTGAGTGTTCAAAGCATCACTCCGCTAATCGCTTGAGAGCGTAGGAGTGTGGGTTCGATTCCCACCGTGGCCCTGGGTGTTTTCTTCGTTATCTTCTGTGGTTGTACATCTGTCATTGTGCTATTTGTCCCATTATCGACGAAGACTTCCAAGCGGATCTCAAGAATCAAGCATACAAGTCTGAATATATGTAATGTAATAAATAAAATAAATGAGAAAAGAATTTGTTAATAAGAATAAGGAAATAAAATTTGAAAATTTCCGTATTATGTCATTAATATTTTAACAGCTTGTGAAAAAAGGATTTGAGTGAAAAATGAAACGCTCCTTGGTGGTCGGTTGTTCCTGCTATCGTTTCATTCCACGTGCGTCTGAAATGAACCTGCTCACCTGGTAATGAGCTCATAGTTCAACAGTTTAGAGACCCGAAATCTGGTTGAAACTCTAGCTCTCGATCCAGTGAGAACTATCGTCAGAAAGTAATGGTTTCACCAACAAAGGGACCAAAAGGCTGCACTTAGAAAAGAGGATGTCCCAAAAGAAGTCGATTTTGTCACTTGACACTAATTTAGAATAAGACAGATTTTTAGAATAATTAGAATAAGAACAATAATTTAGAATAAGACAATAATTTAGATATTAGGATACTGAAGTGCACTTCCAGCTGACAGACGCTACTTGCCAACATAGTTGGCAAGTAGCGTCTGTCAGCTGGAAGTGCCCTTCAATATCCTAATATCGCCAAATTCGTTAAAAATACAAATGATATATCCTTCAATTTGGAAACTATATTCGCAAGTAGATAAATAAGTGAATGCCAAACATTTTGAAATCTAAACATATCAGTAATATGCTTTTGTTAATCCAAACAAGAGATAGCTTTATTTATTGCCCCATGGTAAACTTCGATTTACATTTCAAATGGATTCCGTTTACTCGATATGAGAATCGGAAGCGAAAACTATTCATTTGAAAGCCAATTCACTCGTTCCCCAGCTGGCTCAGAGCATCACTCTCTGCAGCTGAGAAAGCCAGACCACTCGCTTGTGACGTCACCAGGCGGTGGCTGAAATCAACTGCTGGTCCACCAACAAAACATTCCAAAGGAGCTGATTTTATGTTGTTTAAAAATCCCTAACAATCAATTTAATACTTATAAATAATTTTGATATCATGTTCCCCGAAAAATATTAATAGCTGCTGTGTTTTAAAAATTTATTCAAGTATAACTTGCAATCGCGAATATAACATACTTTCTACTCATTAAGACGAAGTTTTTGTAAGAAAAGTTTACTAATTAGAGGATTTTAAACTTTTCATTTTAATTGGTGTACTTTCAAAGGAAAGATTTACCTTTGGTGATTATATTAATGAACCAAATCTACATAATAAAATTATTTTTCAGCAATGTGTATATATATATATATACAATGATTACTAATTATATATATATATATATATATATATATATATATATATATATATATATATGTGTATATATATATATATATATGTATATATATATATATATATATATATATATATATATATATATATATATATATATATATATATATATATATATATATATATATATATAATGCAAAGTTAGATATAGAGTTGAAAAGCACAAGAATATATAAACATTTAATCTTAGCGAAACATTTAGCGCGTAAGCAGCTAGAATAGTATTACTAAGATATAGTTAATAGTATATTTTATAAAATACAATGAATACAATTAAACAAATTACAATGAAAATTACCAAATGGAGAATAGTACATTGAAAATATTAAATGGAAAACAAAACATTGAAAATACCAATTGGAAAGAATTACATTGAAAATACTTGGAAGAAATTTTAAAGAAAATATCAAAGAAAGATAGATAAAAATGGAATAAAGTACCAATATGGCCAGCTTCGTCAGGGGGTGTTGACCACATTGGCACAAATTATGGCTTTTTTGCAATGGCCCAAGAGATAGTATTAAAGAAACCAGTATACCCAAAAACCATACCAAAAATTCAAACCAAAGTATCAAGCCAGAATAAACGAAGTAGAATTTAATTTAAAATAAAATTCTAAAAAACATAACACCTAAAATATTTTACTTGGATTTAAAAAAATGCGCAATTATTACATATTATATTATATATATATATATATATATATATATATATATATATATATATATATATATGTGTGTGTGTGTGTGTGTGTGTGTGTATATATATGTATATATAATTAGTAATAAATGCGCATTTTTTTAAATCCAAGTAAAATATTTTAGGTGTTATGTTTTATTCTAAAATAATTATTAGCAACATAATCGAATTAAAAATATTTCTTTAAAATCCTTTAAATGCTATACAAATGATTAATTTATTAGCAAAGTATATTCCTTGTGTATGATAGATCATTTAATAGGTGATTATTATTTTGTATACTTGAAGTGCAACAGAAAAATAGCAAAATAGAAAATAATTTAATAGAATTATACTTTTTCATACTTCTAAAAAAATACATACGCAGATTTAGTTTGAAAACAAATATTAACATAAACATTTTCTTTAAAAAAATAATGTAAATTTGGCATTTTGAAATATTATGCATACACTGGCAAAAGAATAGCAAAATTCCACGCAATAATTTTGCGTTTTAGAACACAAATATTTTATTAATATACATTAGAATAAAATAAATACTGCATTTTTATTCAATTTATTTTGATGCATTCATAATATTGGACAAAAATAAACTATTTGAATATACTTCAACTTGATTTCAAAACTATTTTAGTTTTAAAAAGAAATAAAGATATTATATACAATACCTTATACCAGGAAGTAATATTTTGCACCATAAATACGTATGCAGTTATCGCCAAATCATAATTATTATAAGATGTACCTAATAAATGACTTCTTTTGTAATCTAAATATGGCTTCATATGGATCTCATCCATTAATAATGCTGCCTTTTTTTGGTACAAAAAATGATCCCACTTGTTAAAAATGCTGTGACCATCCAGCCTCACCGAATCATATTCTGGATTGCATCGGACTTTCCCGGGAGGATTTATCCTCAGATCCCCTACTAGTCATCGACTTTCTGACTTTTAGCAATTTATTGAAGTTGATCTGACAAATGTCAGATCTTTTTAAAGAGGATAATCCAACACAATAACTTTTTTTATCATTTTCTTCCAAAAATGAATATTTATTTTTAATACATGAAAGCACTTTTTTATCTGTTCGCTCAATTAGAAGATTTAAATTATAATTTGATCATAATCACTTTGTTGTATTTGGATGTGGTAAAATTAAGGAAGAACAATTGTATAAAAATCTTTATGCATGAGGGGAAATAGTGTGTAATACGGTAACTAAAATTAAAAAGTTGGGACAATATCGACGAAGAGTAATATTACCTTTTAACAAAGAAATTTGTTTCTTTACAAAACATAAAACATTTATTTGCAGTTTATTTACAGTGTTTTCGGACAAACAGGATAAAATATTATCAATTAAATCATGTAAATCTGTTTCATAAACCTCATTTAATTCAATTTGCTTAATATTTTGTAGTATATATTACTAATACCAATAACATTATTAATTTGAAATGGTAAAGAATACTGATTTACTTTTTTTATTGGCACATTTTTAATGAAACTATTTATAATCAGATTTTCATCAATAACAACACAAGTACACAAATTTGGATGTTAATTACAATCATTATTTAAAAACATAAAATTGCTTTTTCTATTGACTACAGTTTAAAATTTTGGAATGTCTATATTTTTCAAGCATTTTACCATTTCATCCAAATTTTCAAAATAGTATTTTTGTTTATTTTCCACAAATCACTCTATTTACTTTGAGTAATTGCTTCAAACAGTTGAGTATTTTCACGTTTTAGCTGTTTAATTGAAGGATACTTTCTCAATGACATACTTCATTTGTTAAATATTTTGGGCATCCATTAAAGATACCTGGTACAGCATAAAGATGTAATTTCGGATATTGTAGGCTCACGACTATTCTGTTACCATTTATCTCGTCGAAAGCTTCACTAGTTCTTAAAATATCATTTGGTTTGAAATGCAGTTCACACAATCCTAGAAGTAAAATTTAAATTAAAGAAAGCTGATATGCATGCAACAAAGAAATCTCAGTTTTTATTTACTAATAATAGATTTTCTATTTGATATGAATAGAAAAATGGCTTTGAGTTTAGCTATTATTAAAATTCTTATTTAACCCTAAACATTTTATTGTTATTATTAAATCGAAAAATAAATGATTACTTTATTTTTTTATGGAAATTTTTAAATTTGAGCAATAGGATTTTAGACGTAATAAATTAAATAAAATTCCATAGGAATTCACTTTTGATTTCATTTGAAGTTTTTCTTATTACGATTAAGGATATCTAAAAAAATTCAATAATAAACTAACAAGATAAAAATTATTTAAATGAAACAATAAATGAAATTAATTCACTTACCCAGGAGCGTTTGGTTACTTACATGCTTTCTCTCGGAATTGCACATATCCACTAGCGTTTTAAATCTTCTTCAGGTGAGAAATTAGAAAGGGAAACCTTTTACAGGCACTTACGCAACATTTAAGAGGCATGTTCTATATCATGGGTTCCCAAACTTTTTTTCTCGTGGACCACTTTCAAAGTTTAACTATTTTCGGTAGACCCCCAGGTGCTACATTATTACTGTATTTTCAAAACTCCTAAAAAAATATCACCCTAAATTGGAGGCGTTAAGAAGGAAAAAAAGTAGCACATTTTCTTGTGCCCTATTATTTTTTGTCAAAATTATTTTACAAACAATTCATAATTGACAAAAAATCAACAATGAGCTCTTAAATGTAAATCAACAATAAAAATAGTCATACTTTTAATGAAACAGATGTACTTGAGGAATTGAGAGCAAATTATTAATATTTGGCTTCAGTTTTGTAAAAAGTAATCAGATTCGAACAGAATCTGATTCGAAAAATGAGTAAAATCTCGATAAGCATGCCCCTTTCGACAATCAGCATACTTCAGTATAAAAGAGCAGTCGTTGGAAATCTTCATCATTTTCATCGCACAATAGTGTAAATAAACGGGTATTCAAAGCATTGCTTCTTACTTTATTAGCTGAGTTAATCACGAATTGAAGCGATTGCTGCAATCTATCACTCGGGCGCATGGGCGACATGTGGTGTGCACTTGTACTATTATCTATTGTTCGATTCAAAACTGTGTGTTTGAACTGAGTCTCGAATAGTTTTGAGTGCCTACCTAGTAAATGATGCTATCTGCCTACGTTGATAGGTTAATCCAAGCCAAAATATTCGTTCTTTATTATGAAAACCAGAAAATGTTTCGTGGACCCCCACTTACAACTTATGAACCCAGTTTTCTTTTACGTCTACGTGGACCCCCGTGTGGTCTCCTATGGACCCTTGGGGGTCCACCTGGACCACTTTGGGAACATATGTTATAGATAGATTATTATATATGATGTAAAAATATAACAAAACATTTTGAAAAATTTCTCGAAAATGAATTACTGCTAAATGTGGTAAATAACACAGTGAAGAAAGCGTCAGCCTGCAACAGCTGCCGACTAAGGCCTAGGCCTGTAACTTTTGGGACCCGAAAATGAGGTTTTTAATTTTTATAGGTTAATTTTATTTTTATTTAACAGAAAACGTTATTTCATAATTATTGCTGAAAAGTACCAAAATTATTCCGAATCGTTGATTTATAAAGGCGAGCGTTTCCGTGCTCATGACTCCACACCCACGAGTGTCGATGTGTGTAAAAACGATCAACCCTCGCGCCTATCGAGTCTTTACTATGCACGTGTTTTGAAAGTCAAACGTAGCTATTTAAAAAATAATCAGTGTCTCTTGAATGTATTGCCTCTTATATGAGGTTGTGATTGAAAATCGTGCCGACCAACTTGTCTTGTGGTAAGCGTGCCTGACTGCGGATAAAGAGGTCCTGGGTTCGAATCCCGGTTCGGGCATGGATGTACTTTCTCTATCTATCTATCCTGTCTTTGTCCTTTCCTTGTATGAATGAGGTGTGAATGGTTGCCTACCCTATAAACGGGTCCCTATGGCATGTGTGTACTGAGGAGGTCGGACTACACACACCAAAATAGGGTTCAGTTGGAAAAGTGGAGCAGCGCACCCCATGTTGCCAGCCTAGATGGCACACGACAACAACAACAACAACAATGGTAAACAATACAGTAACAACAATCTCTGAAAAGTATCAACTTCCGCATGCAACGTCACAGTCACGCTGTAGTCATTCTTTCCACAGTCAGAAAGTGCCGCTCAGAGTCGCAAAAAATTGTTTTAAAACGAAAATTTTTAAATTTGATTTGTTTGTCATTCAAAGGTCATTTTTTGCCCATGAGGGCTCGTTAGACCGAGATCTACAGCTTAAAGCACATTCCTAACCATTATGAACAGCCATCAAAAGGTGGGACTCCAATTGCTGAGCCGAAGTCCAGAGCGCTGACCATTCGCAACAGTTCACTCAGATCTTAGTTAGACACGTTCATTGAACTAGTGGTAGGACACCACTGCTCAGAATGAGAGGACCTGGGTTCGATCCTGCTGAACATCGGGCGATGGATGCTGTGTTTCTTTATGAACATCTGTCGGGGTGAGTGCTTGAGAGTTTTCAGCGTTTCCTCCATTGAGACGCATGATTGCAGGAAAGCCATACTTAATGCCAATATGGTTAACATCCCTGAAAAAGCTGGTACTTCGTTCCATTTTCCTTTTATTCTATGTTTCTTTTGTATTTTAACATAAGTTCCCTCTGTTCACTATATTTCGTATTTTCACTTATTATTATTCTCCATTTAGCATTTAATTAACTTTATAAAAATTTAATATTAATTATATTTTAGTAATTTTATTTAAGCTGCTTTCATGCTGAATTTATTGCTAAGTATATGATTTTGGTATTTTTATTCTTGTATTTTTCTTTTCAATTTTTTCTTATGACATTTTCTAATTACATGCTTTATATATATATATATATATATATATATATATATATATATATATATATATATATATATATATATATTCCAATGGCGGGCTCACTTGGGTGACGAACCCTATGCCATAGCAAGGCCAGAAACTGATACTCATTTATCGTTACCCAGCGGGCACCTTTGAACCAAGTCACGGAGGCTAGTAGCGTTGCCCGCGCCATACCACCACAAACCAGTTTATAGGGTGGGCCACATTCATACATCATCACAGAAGAAATGACAGAGGAACACAGAGAGAACAGAGAAGAAAAGAAACATCCACATGCTCCAACCGGGATTCAAACCTGGGACCCACAGCTCAGGAGTCAGGAACGCTAACCACTCAGCCATCGAATGGCCAAAAGCTGCGAAGCTGTTATTCATTTAGCACTACCCAGGGAGCACGTGTAGCTTAAAGCATGCTACGGACGCGAATAACATTGCCCCCGCTTTATATATATATATAATATATAATATATATATATATATATATATATATATATATATATATATATATATATATATATATATATATATATATATATATATATATATATATATATACCTTAATCCGTTTCGTTTTTAACTTAATTCGAATATGACAGAGGTGCACGACCGTCAATATGGGTCTCCAAGATGTAGAGGCAGAAAGCAATCATTACTCAATATGGGCAAACGATTTTTAGCACCTCACACCCCTGTTCAACCAGTCACTGTTCTGAGTATCGTAATATTGAAGTGCTTGAGTGTTCCATAGATTTTATTCTCCCAAAGGTCAGACGTGCTCAAGAAGTCGTTTCTTTTTATTTAATCTGAATGCTAAACATACTCGAATGGTATAACTAAAACCTGAAATGAAATTATCAGAATCTTTATTATTGAATAAATAACAATTGCTTTTCATAATGAGCTTAAATATGTCTTAAAATCACAATCCCATATGTAGTTAATAAATGGTGAGAGGAATACTTTGTACAAAAAATGATTTTTTTATGAAATAATGTGATCAAAAATACATGAAGGCTTATTTTTTTTATAAAACTGAAAATTTATTTTTACATTAACATTCCATCAATAATTAGCCGAAAAATATCGGCATTAGGGGATGAAATGTTGAATGCCATCATTCTCTTTGTATTTCGTGCTGAAATGTCTGGACCTCGTAGAGGAGATGTACATTAAAGAATCAAAGCGCCTGAGATTAATATTTGGAAGAACCCATTAAGTCGAGGTATTCATTTTCTTCTTCCCCAACTGCGTCACCATTCATCATCGCTCAGAAATGCCGCGAGAACAAATTCGTCACCGTGCATGAAAGCAAGCGAGCGATCCCTCCCGAATGTCAATTGGTGTCAATTGGACGACATGACTGAATGCTGATTGCGATCATCCCTACGACGACGGGGAAAAACGACAGCGCACGCGGATGGAATCCCTCTTGTAGGGAAATTCACTACTTAAAACGATGAATTTCTTGAAGAGTGTAATTAAATATGCATTGAACGTTGTGTTTTATGTTACGTGAAAGATTGAAGTATTACCAAAGTTATCTTTGAAATGTTGGACACTCACTTGGTTGTCCAATGTTGTTGTGTACCAGCCAGGCTGCCAATATGGGGTGCGCTGCTCCACTTTTCCAACTAAACCATTTCAGGTATGGAGTCCGACATCCTCAGTACACACATACCATAGGCACCCGTTTATAGGGTAGGCAACCATTCACACAAAGAAAGGAGAAAGACAGGATAGATAGAGAGAGACAGTACATACATGCTCGAACCTGGATTCGAACCCAGGACTTCTTTATCCGCAGTCAGGCACGCTGACCACCAGACAAGTTGGGCGGCTCATACACTTTTACGTATCAGGTTTTATTTTTACTCCGACATATTATGAAGTCTTAAGAAGAGATATAAAGTTAATAGTGTTTCAACTTTATCATAAAAATTTATTTTCCCCTTTATTTATTGCTCAATACATAGTATCTTTTAGTATTCCCATTTGGAAAATAATTTTACATTATTTTTTTTAGTTCATGTAGTAAATTTTCATGAAACATAAAGATAATCCTTACTAATATATATATATATATATATATATATATATATATATATATATATATATATATATATTGTCCAATGATTCATAAAAATAAATGGATAATACTAAAAATCATTGGATAAATTCAAAGCGTTTGATACTTTTTATCAGTTTAACAAACAATGTACCATAAACAGATCATGGAAGATGATGCTGGATGTCACTGATGAACAAACTAAAAATATAATAACTCTTAAAATTGAGCTCTGAGGAACACCTTAAGATTTTGTAAAAGTGTTGGATGTATACATTCCAATACGTATTTTGATAAAAATTTAGTAAAAAGTTTTGTAGGAACATCAGCAAATAACCCCGAAAGGCAAAACCATATGAAATACAGAGAATCCCATATCGCCATTTATGGTCATATGCCTTCTCGATATCCAAAAAAAAAAAAAAAAAAAAAAAAAAATAAATAAATAAATAAATAAATACTTCGCATGAAAGCGTTTTACGTATCATGCGAAGTATTTATTTATTTATTTTTCAATCAAATAAGAAATATTTCAATAAGAAATTCAAGTTTTCAAATAAAAAATATTGTCTAGAATGGATCTTGCTTTACGGAAGCCCCTCTGATTTACTGGAATACATGAATTTTTTTCCCTAGAGATATACGAATCGGGCATTGACCACATACGCTCATGAGTCTTACATAAGCAATGCCGTATTACTTATCTAGTGGTGAGCGTGCCTGACTGCGGATAAGGAGGTCCTGGGTTCGAATCCCGGGCATGGATGCACTTTCTCTCTCTATCTATCCTGTCTTTGTCCTTTCCTTGTATGAATGGGATGTGCATGGTTGCCGACCCTATAAACGGATTACTATGGCATGTGTGTAGAGCAAAGTTTTACTTTCACCCTCATGGTGCTCTGGTTAAAACGAAAGACGCCCCCAATTGACTTAAATTCTCATAGCCAACGGCATAACGAGCTTGGCTTGTCCAAGTGTCATTAGTAACAACAACAGATTTTCCGTTATTGGGTACTTTCGAAGTATCCATCATAACGTACGATGTTCCTAATAGGTTTTGTTGGCACTCATCATTCCACAAAATTTGAAACACCTATTTGGTATCGAGGAACTTTTAGGCATCGCTGCATCAGCTGTACTTGTAAGTGTTTCAGCAAATTTATTAAAGGCTTCCTCAATGTTCCCAATCATTACTATCCTATCATCCACGACTGCAATTGTGTTAAAAAAGTGCCCAATCTGCCCAAAAATCAAAAAGAGAGCATAAAAACAAATGCTTACTGTAAATATTTCCATGAAGAGCAAAATACAAAAACTCACTCTTTTAAATTATAAAATTAAAAGAATAGTGACACAACTTATTTGATTACGCATTATCATCCATTTTGCTTCGAAATAGATGCGATTCTTTCTGCATTTCAGATCGAGTCTTTTTCCATAAAATCTTTGAATTTTGGGATGGGGATTTCTAACGTCCCACTGAAGGATTTCCAAACTACTAAAAAGGAAGTCGCAATCACTCTAAAAGTAAGTTAAAGAAGTTGAACGAATCGAAGGATGCTGGAATCTCAGTTTATGAAATAAGGCCACCCAAGAAACAGCCCCATCAGTGCTCTCTCTCTTTCCTCTCTTGGATTTAAAGCATTGCTTAGAAACTTTCTTTGGCTCGTCCACTTCACTTATACAATGCTCTAATCAAATTTTCTTGAACTTCTTCATTCCGCGTTACAATTGCGAAATGAATTAATCACTCTACTAGTTTCAGTTTGAAAATTTCCTATGCTTGTATTAAATTGGGGAATAAGTTCGTAGAGTTTTTACCAAAGACTTATATTTAAACAGAAAGCAATAGTTATGTCAATAAGTTAATCAATTATATATTCGCCGTTGCTGTTTACAACCTCTTCCCACCTCTAGACCCATTTATTGATGCCATTCCGCCAAAAATCACCTGGTCTAGTGTCAAAGAAGTTATTGAGCTAGATTTTAAGGACCTCTTAATGCACTGAGAAATGCTCGAACAGAATGTCACAGTCAACAAGGAGCTCTACATTGCCCAGTTACACCGAGTGAATGAGGCTATTTGACTGAAAAGACCTGATCGACAGGGTCAAACCATAATCCTTCTAGGTAACGCCAGGCCCTATATTGCACAAGTTGTCGAATCCGCACTCTAAGAGCCCGAATGTGACGTCCAGGAGCATCCACCGTATTCTCCGGATCTTGCACCGACTAATTACCATCTTTTCCGCTGTTTGTCAAACCATATAAAGGGCGTTACCTTCGAAAACAAAAAAGGTCCTTAATAATTTGGCTCAACAACTTCTTTGACACCAGACCAGGCGATTTTTGGCAGAACGGCATCAATAAATGAGTCGAGAGGTGGGAAGAGGTTGTAAACAGCAACGGCGAATATATAATTGATTAACTTATTGATATAATTAATGCTTGTTGTTTAAATAAATGTCTGGTAAAAACGCTACGAACTTATTCCTCAACCTAATAGTTAAATAATGACGCCAAGGAAGGTCAAAGAACTGAATTATTCGCTCTTTTCTGGCGACTGCAACCAATGGGTGGCGCGTGGAAGTAGAATCTCTCAGAAGCAACTTCTGAAATTGCACCTGACCATTCATTATCGGAATTCGACGGAATAAGCACATATCTGGCGCTAATTTAGAAAGTAATGGATAGTAACTCAATTTTAGTATTTATTAATTTAAAATCATTTTTTGACTTCACTTAATTTGAAATTGCAATTTATTTCATGAAAGATTTTCTAATTAATTTATAGATATTTTTATGCGCAATATATACAGGGTGATTTTAAGCTGTTTTTAAAAATTAAAAGGGGTGATAGTTACTATCTAGAGGAGCAATAATTACTGTTGAACATTATGAAACGCATTTTAGTTTGAGTGGGATTAAACAAAAATATTAGAATTCCTACCTGAACATGTTGAAAAAAATGAAAGAACGACACCAAAGTTTAATACATTCATATTTTTTTGGTGTGCAGTATGAATGGATTGTGGAACTTCGCACAAGATCATTAATGATCTTGTGCAGATCATACACTAAAATGAATGCAGATCACATATTAAATTATACAAGCTAAGCATGTGAAGGAAGGGTGATTTTAAATTGGTTTTGCGACTTACGAGAAGTGACGACATCCATCCAGATGAGCAATAATGACTTGGGGTCGCATTCCGCTCTGAGAGGTAGAAAAGAGGAATATTAAAATTACTGTATTGAGACGACAGCGCTGGAAAAATAAATGAAGGATGCCAAAAACTGCACAGATTTATTGGTTCGTCCGAACTCACAGCAAGTGCTCAAAATGCCGATTGTCATTGCACAATTAACACCGGTGAAAGAACATCTGGGGCAACCTCTCCGAAATCCGGGAATGGTGCTTATTTTGCTGGCGGCAACAACGATTCTGGTCATGAGATCTTTTCTGAGTCCAAACCGTCTTAAAATGGCCCATACTCCAAAGAGAAAAAGTGCGTTGAGGTCTTGTAAATGAGGAGTCCAAGCTACAGATCCATCATGTGTGATCGATTGATCCATCATGTGCGGGGTATGAGGCATTCAAAAAGTTACTCGTCGCAGTGGCTCCATCATGAATGTCTCTCATGGGAATTGAAACAAACAGAGATTGGATGACTTGTACAGCCATGCATCACGGCTGTTGTGACTGTGTAAGTCGTTTGACAACCGTTGACCAGATGCTTTCTCCTGGCGAAGAACTTGTCAGCTGGTATAGCATTCGTCATCTTGTTGAAATATAGGACTCGATTCAAAAGCAGAATTACGAGGTTCAATATACATTAAAACACGAGGGCTGCTGTCAAGGTGAAGTGAGCATCCACTGACAAAGGTAATTTACAGACTGAATTTCAGAATCCCTGCTGAAGACTTTAAACTCAATTGCAATTTGGAGAAGTCAAGGTGAAGTGAGCATCCAATGACAAAGGTAGTTTACAGACTGAATTTCAGAACCCCTGCTGAAGACTTTAAACTCAATTGCAATTTGGAGAAGCGTTTTATAGTGATGCTTATGTACAAATCATTTCCAAGGTTCACCGTGGCCTGGTAGTAAGACAGCGCCCTTTGGAGCATAAAGTCCCTGGTTCACCCATCTGTTGAATAAGGAGAAACAAATATTGCGTACCTGGACATGCGTGTTTCGCGGGGATCACTCAAGCGCTTTTCGGGATCCTTTCCGTTCGGCCCCATGAAAAATCCTGGATAAAGACACCATGGATGCTGAAATCCTTCTTGCAACATACTTCGGATGCCACAGTCTCTGTGTCACAATTATTTCCGAAAGGTCAATTTGTTCTAAATTTTAGAATAGAAATATTAATAACATATTGATTGTGTGTGTGCTCTTATAATTGCTCTTAAGTCTGAAAACATTTTCCATCGTCAATTTTTGGGTAAATTTCGATTAATAACAGTTTTACTCATAGCTATGTTTTCTAATAAGTTTTTATATTTTATTCGACAGTCCTGGATTCAAATGATGTGAAATGTTTTGAGCAAAGATTTATTCTTTACTCTGACTGTTATTTCTTTGCGTGATAGTATGCATTTTTATTCAAGCCCTAATGCATACTTTGCTTTTTCAAGAGATTTGACGAGTTTTTCTTGTCATATCTTTAATAAAAAAGGTTAAATTAGCTATTACAAAAAACATAAATTTAAGAAAATATTTACAAATATGAAACTTAACTGAATTTAATTAAAATGATATATATATGTATATATATTATATATATATATATATATTATTATATATATATATATATATATATATATATATATATATATATATATATATATATATATATATATATATATATATATATATCAATTGACTCTCTAGAAATAGTTTGAATTTTCAAATTACCTATATTTTCATTGAAAAGGGAAAGTCTCCTAATAACCATTCAGTTAAAAAAGTACTGAATGAAGCCTAAAAAGCTTATTTTAGTTTTTAATGCTTTTGATAGTATTGGTGTTGTTGCACAAGCATGCTTGCCTGTACCTAGCCCTGAGTTGGGATCTACCAGTTAGATAGAAGCAGCCGGGTGTAGACTTTGTGATTTAGGAGCAGGGACCAAGCATAAAACCCTCAGTATTTGGACTGCCACGCCCAATGGTATCATTTCACTTGGAGGACATTGCGACCACTCTTTGTTTTAACGTGACTCAGCCATCTTTGCGAACATGACGGATCTTTGGTTAATCCAGTAATGGAACTCACTCCCTTCCAATAATGAGAACGAACCAATCATGGCATCGTGGCTTCTGTGACAGAATTGTGTCAAAATCCATTTACTTCTACGGTTAGGTACTTCTACGAAAAGTGTCAAAATCTGCAGGATCAAGATTTGGACTCAACAAGACTCGCGGTTCCTCTTGGTATGTTCAATTTCTGTCGAACGTGAACGCAACTAGATAGATGTTACAATTCTACTTTCTGCATGCATATTTCTCTGGAGGGATGGGGGATTTTCCGAGTTTTCTCCCTGGCAATTTGTGAAGATGGTCCACTGCCTTTGGTAAGGCCACTCAGGAGACTGAAATAAGAGGTAGATATTTAAATTAGCTTTGAAATTTAAGTTATTGTTTCCTCACTCTCGGAGCATTAAAGTTCGAGCCTCCGTTTGGTGTTGTGTTCTTGATTCTGGCAGGGTTGAACGACTTCTGCGGGCGTCTGCCTCCCGTCTCTTCCCTTGCAGAACGTGAGCACAGATGTCCACTGGTGAGGGGTGCAGCTGGTGTTCAGCGGCCTTTGGATCCCACTCAGACTGCAGTGAGGTGTTAAACAGACTTTTATGATGAATTCACTCCAATAATCATTGGCACTCTATGTGTTGATTTCTTACAAAAAAATCAAATTTCGTCTCCGGCTCAAGAGAAAATGAAGATTTGAAATTTTCCAAGATTGTTAATATAAAATTTTTATATTCATTTAGGACATACATTGTAATTTGAAAAGGTTAAATATAAAAACAAAATTACTGATACTATTCGTTTGAGGTACTATACACCAAAAACCAGTTTAAAAGTTGTTAAAATTAACCAACGGTTAGAAATGTTTTTTAAACATAATTGTAATAGCTTGAAATATTAACTTGTATTAACAGTTGATTCATTTTTATTTGTATTTCATTTTTATAATTTATATCCTGTTTCTTTATGATTTATTTTATTCTTAAAACAGAGATTTTTTTATGTTCTGCGTTGATGCTTCGCGATTTGCTATAAAATGAAAAATAATTTGTCTAAAGTTTAACTCTTTTATTTTTTGTGAAGTTCTTTTATAATTTTATTAAAAAGCAAAAAATTCACTATAAATAAGGACCATATAAATTTAATATCAATATTGATTGTAAAGTTGAATTATAGACAAAATAGACAGTAAAAAATGGAAGACTTAGAACATTCGATTCCTTTCCACTCGTGCGCTCTTAGTTCAATACTTTAAGCATTTCACTTTGACTGAGATCAAATTCTTAAAGTTGGTTCTGAAGGCAATCCTGCCCTAGTCGACAACCCATGAGGCGTCGAGCAGAGCGCTGTCCACGCATTCTCGTACTCCAAGAGAGATGAAAATATCGGTTCATCCTTCAGTCAAGAACGTCGAATGGGTAAGTCTCTGTAATTCAAGTAAGGGTTCTACATAGGGCCGTGGTAGCCTAGGGGTTAGGGAATCGGGCTTCGGTCCGGAAGGATGGGATTCGATTCCCAATGCTGCTAAAGACCCACGATATAGAGATGCGATATATGTGCTCGTTAAATCAGTGGAATTGAAAGCTCTGTGGTCGGTCATTGAGCAGCTATCATGGGTGCAATAATCTGAAGAAAATTTCCTACCCCTTCAGATCAATGTCAAAATTGAGGGAGTGGGTTCTCTGTGCTGCCATCTATTGAATGAGTTGAGAGCAAAATCATACATTCACCTTCGTGGTGTTCTGGTTAAACGAAAGACCCTCCCTACTGACTTAAATTCGCCGACCGATGGCTGAGTGGTTAGCGTTCCTGACTCCTGAGCTGTGGGTCCCGGGTTCAAATCCCGGTTCGGGCATGGATGTTTCTTTACATCTCTGTCCTTTCTTCTGTGATGTTGTATGAATGTGGCCCGCCCTATAAACGGGTTTGTGGTGGTATGGCGCGGGTAACGCTACTCGCCTCCGTGACTTGGTTTACAGGTGCCACCTGGGTAATGAGTATTAGTCTCTGGGCTTGTTGTGGCATAGGGTTCAACCTTCTTGTGCCATTGGAAAAAACTTACTTCAATTCGCATAGTCAACGGCATAGTGAGCTTGGCTTGTCAAGTGTCAGAAGTAACAACAACAGAGTTCTAAATATCTTGATGTTCATTGGAAGTTTGGCGGAAACGGTAAGAGGACATTTTACATTAGTTCGGGATGTTCAATCAAATGGAATCACTTCATATTACGTTTCTAAGTAACCAGTTCCTCAAAAGAGAGTTGCAGTACTCTGTCAAAAATACTCATGTTATGAATTTGGTAAAATTCGTCTTGAATTTTTCCGTTTCACGTCTCACCACATTCCACCCCAAAGAATTCTTCTTAATAATTGATTTACCAGCTCAAAAATATTCATTGTTGTGAATTTGACGCTATTTATTTTAAATCACCGAGGAGAATTAGATCAAAGTTCCTGACAGAAATAGACTCACCCAGACACTTTTCTTTTTAAATTATTTGATTTGTTTCAACAATAAAGGCAGATCATCAACAGACCGATCTTAGCTTACGATTGAATCTTATTCATAATGAATCCCTTTCTTGGAAGTTCATACTCCACGGCCTCTCCTTCTCGAGACGAACTCAACAAACGCCTTGCGATGGGAAATCTCAGTTCGGTCGCTGCGCTCGGTTTCTTGTCAGCTCGCCAAGCAATTATGAAATGTCCTTGAATCAACGTTTTTGAGGGAAGAATCGTCTCTTTTTATAATTCGACTATCAGGTTTGGTGAGGTATAGGTTTGGCAACAAAGATTTATTCCTTTTGAGAAGGCTATATATTCAAAAAGTTTACCTGTTTAAAATGAAAGATATTTGAAAATAACCACACACTCATCCCGTTCGTATCTTTATGATGTGTCATCTTTAGTGTGACAGGTCAGGACGGTCATCGAACAGATTCCATACATTTTGAAGCAAACAATGAATGCCCCTTGAAATGCTGATACTACCACAAAATTCTGTGCTTACAAGACAGTTCTTTTCCATATTTTCTTCTAAAAGAGCATTCATAACTATAAAATATGAATAACAACCCTATTCAAAGATATATATTTTAGATAAGAAATATATTTTAGGAGAAAAGGGAGTTCTTGTATGGTGCGCCCATATGGTACGTGAGACTTCTGATTCTCGCGAAGATTGACTTCGAAATTCCCTTATGTCTTAAAAAATGGCCAATAGATATACAAATAAATGGTTTAATTTTGTAGTAAATCATATTTCTAGACTAACTGCGGTATTCATTATAAAAAAAAACTTTCTTCCATGGGTACTCTCTCACTAGAGAGGGCATCGTTCTCATTATTGAAAGCTGGTGAGTTCGAATCCCGATTCAACCGAAGGTCCAACGTGTTCACTAAAGCGGTGCGTTCAATAGATTGTGGTCACCATGTCTTCCAACTGAAATGATAGCTGCGGGAGTGACAAGTTAAGTATGGTTGATTTCTTGCTCGGTTTCTGTTTCTAAAATTCTGAAGACACTCCCTAACTGGCGGAGAGGGGTGAATGCGGGGTAGAATGCAAACACTAACCTTGCTCTGCCAATCAGACAATGGACTCGTTTAGTCACCAGGAATGGAGCTCAAAGGGAGTGTTTTTTCCGCCCATACATGTAGGAAGTATCGATTTATAAGTACAGACTTTTGGAAACTTACAGTCATGTATGTTAGCCGTGTAGTGTGACAGGAAAGCATATCCGATCATTATTCTACAGTTTACAGTAGATTTTGAATCCCAGCAAGCGTGCCTCAGGAATAGTTTTCGGAACAAGTGGTTTTATGTTTCAGATCGCAATCAGTCTTGAATTGCGGGAAATGGGTGCTGCATTCTTGACAAGATGAGTACTCAGAAATCCTCAAGATTTTTTTTACTTGTGATACATACATACATAGCGGTCCAGGTGATCCTCAGACTGTACTTTTAGGTCAACGTGTTTGGAAATCTCGCCTATCACCAAGTACATCGTAATTTCGAACCACGCTCAAGTAACGAGGTCACACCTGCTGGCACCCTTCTTTCAACATCCACACCAGTGGAAGGAATTTGGAGGTCACAGATTAACTTGGACTCTTCCCCAACCCACGGAGCTCCAGTAAAGGAGGGTACGTGGTCACTCTCCCGATCTCTTTGCGTTGTAAATGATGCTTCAGTTTGCTGATCTTAACGGGAGGCAGCGTGAAGCTATGGAGCTGCCTTACTTGTGAAACGAGAATGAGGCCCAATATCTGTGAAAAATCTGCTCAGAAGGTAATAGTATGTGTAGGTATTAAAAAAGTAAATAAAACGATAGGGGAGTGGTTAGCATCCAAAACTTCGAAGCAGTAGGTCCCTGGTTCGAATCTTAGTTCGGGTATCTATGTCCAGTGAGCATCCAGTGAGCCTACCATCTTTGCCCCGTAAGATGGTGCTCCACTAAAAAAAAAGATTGCGATTACCCTTGCCCCTTGTAGCGCAAATTCTAAAAATGACAGCCAGGGATTAGAAAAAATATTCCAGTAATAGCTTACGATGGTAAAGTAGTTCTCCAGATATAATGAAAACTCGACATTCGAAGTTGAATGAAACGAACCAACAGTCTAAAGTCGAAAATAAAGTTCTTCTAAGAGAACGAAATGAGAACCTAAAGAGAATGAAATGGCCCTATATAAGACCATAATCAAATCTTCTCAAAAGAATTGACATTTTTAAATTGTTTGTTGAAAATAATATTTAAACAAGAAGATTAAAATTGAGTAAAAATTGAAAATTTGAATCTAGTAAATGTACAAATATAATATATTATATATATATATATATATATATATATATATATATATATATATATATATATATATATATATATATATATATATATATATATATATATATACCGGGTGATCCAAAAGTCAGGACGAAGTTTAAAAATGAATAATTCGAAAACGAATCACGATACAAAGATGCGGTTTGCACAAAACGGATGGAAAAGAAACCGGGTTTTGTGTGGCAATGAAAAAAATAGTTCTGTTGGCGACCAACAGATGGCGCTATAGTGTTTTATTGCAACAAAAGATGATTTACAAATGAAACAATGATTAATGAAGTCAGATTAATTACAGTTAATTAGTACTTACTACAGTAAATGTTCAATGTGCTGTCCTTCATTCAGAAGTAAAGCTGTGAGACGAGTCACCACACCATTCACAGCATTTAGTAGTATTTCTGGCGTTATGGCAGACACATTTTGACGGATGGCATTTTTCAGTGCCGGTTGGTCGCTGTACACTTTTGACTTCAAGAAGCCCCACAGCCAAAAGTAACAGGGTGTGAGATCGGGAGATCTTGGAGGCCATGCATGATTAAAGTAGCGACTGATAATACGATCCTCCCCAAATGTTGAGCGTAGCAGGCGTTACACAGGCAGAGCAATATGAGGTGGTGCTCTATCTTGCATAAAGGTGATTGTTTGGAGTGCCTGTCGCGCTTGCAGTTCAGGAATAATGCTGTTCTATAACAGTGCTAGATATCGCTTACCGGTGACAGAAACTGTTTGGAAACCTGTCTGTATGGCTTCCTCGAAAAAAAAACGGACCAATTATGAAATTAGCAGTGAAGCCACACCAGACTGTCACTTTAGGCTGTTGCAAGGGTACCTCAACAAATCCATGTGGATTTTCTGTGGTCCACAATTGTGGGTGTTAACAGCGCCAGAGAGTGTGACATGTGCTTCATCTGTCCAAAGCACAGTGTGAAGCCAGTCGTGCTGCTCTTCCATCTTATTAAAGATCAAATTCGCAAAATGTCAGAGAGAGTCGAAGTCAGGAGGTTTCAGTTCTTGGTTATGTTGCAACTTGTAGGGACACCGTTGCAAAGTTGCTCGCAGCGCTCTCCAGACACTTCCGTACGACACTCCTGTCTGCCTCGAAACTTCTCGAGCACTGCACTCCCCACGTGCAGCAACCGCCGACATGACTTGCACCGTCTGCTCCACTGTCGTGACAACAGCAGCTGCAGTTGAGGGACGTCCACTTCTTTGACGTGATGCCAAAAAACCTGTAGCTTCAAATTTTTTTCACAATTTTGTTCAATGCAGAAGACGTTATTGGTCCTTTGCTGTCTCGCATACCCTTCATGTAGCGATATGCTCGCAATGCCACTTTCCGAATTCTTATAAAACAGTTAAACTAAGAGGGCTTTCTCAACTATGGACAGCATTTTGATGCATACCAGCTTCAACTACCATTACCTGCTGCAGTTGCTTCTTTTTTATATCGTTTGTTACTTTGCATAATCCTACTTAAAAAATCCGACAGCGCCATCTGTTGGTCGCCAACATAAATATTTTTTTCATTGCCACATAAAACCCGGTTTCTTTTCTAACCGTTTGGTGCAAACCGCATCTTTGTATCGTGATTCGTTTTCGAATTATTCATTTTTAAAGTTCGTCCTGACTTTTGGATCACCCTGTATATATATATATATATATATGTATATATATATATATATATATATATATATATATATATATATATATATATATATATATATATATATATATATATATATATATATACATGTATATATATATATATTCTAGTTTTATATATTTCTTAAATGTTCAATCGATTGAAATGATATTTATTATCACAATCATAAACTTAAATACATATTATAAAAAGGTTTGGGAACAATACATTTTAAACTAAAATTTTTTTCTTAGCTCTGAATGTTAGTTAGTTAGTCCAGAACCAGAAAACGCGCTTTTTTTCTTTTCCCATTGGAAAATTTTACCACTTCTTTCTCTTATTCTTCAGATAACATGATTTTCTTAAGAAGATGAGACCTTAAATTTCAAGAAGTTGTACTTAAAAAAGTGTAGGATTTCCAAGTAGGGACTGAAATTTTAATCGATAAGAAGCGCTTTGGTGGCTTTCATCACGCACATGTGTTTTGCAGTCACAAGATACGATGAATATAAAATTGACACAGTTTGATAAGAAATGAAGATACAGAAAGATATGGATAATTTAATAGAGATTACCTAAGCGGACAACAACATATTTGTCTCAGAGCGTTCTGGTTTTACCAAAAATACCTGAAATGGTACGAAACCACGGCAATCTTCGAACTGAGGTACAAACTTCATACTTTTTCACTGAGGTATGAAATGGCATGAAACAATAATTCATACTATTTTATTACTCAAGTACACTATTGTGCAAACCACATGCCTCTGCTCTGAGATATGAAATAGTTTGAAGAAATAACTCACAGTTTTACAAGGTACTCTATTGTACAAATAACTCATGGTATTCTGTTACATAAGGCCATTCATTATATAAACTTACTTACTTCGTTCCAAAGAAATAAAATGGCATGAACTTATGGAATTCTTTTGCATATAAGGTACTCTATTGCACTAGTTTCTTGCTTTTGATTTTATATATAGCAGGAAGAAATAACTCATGGTATTTTATTACATAAGGCCATTCATTGTACAAACTTACTTACTTCGTTCCAAAGAAATAAAATGGCACGAACTAACAGAATTCTTTTGCATAAGGTAATCCATGGCACAAGTTTCTTTTTTTTGATTTTATATATAGCAGGAAGAAATAACTCATGGTATTTTATTACATAAGGCCATTCATTGTACAAACTTACTTACTTCGTTCCAAAGAAATAAAATGGCATGAACTTATGGAATTCTTTTGCATAAGGTAATCCATGGCACAAGTTTCTTGTTTTTGATTTTATATATAGCAGGAAGAAATAACTCATGGTATTCTATTACATAAGGCCATTCATTGTACAAACTTATTTACTTCGTTCCAAAGAAATAAAATGGCACGAACTAACAGAATTCTTTTGCATAAGGTAATCCATGGCACAAGTTTCTTGTTTTTGATTTTATATATAGCAGGAAGAAATAACTCATGGTATTCTATTACATAAGGCCATTCATTGTACAAACTTATTTACTTCGTTCCAAAGAAATAAAATGGCACGAACTAACAGAATTCTTTTGCATAAGGTAATCCATGGCACAAGTTTCTTGTTTTTGATTTTATATATAGCAGGAAGAAATAACTCATGGTATTCTATTACATAAGGCCATTCATTGTACAAACTTATTTACTTCGTTCCAAAGAAATAAAATGGCACGAACTAACAGAATTCTTTTGCATAAGGTAATCCATGGCACAAGTTTCTTGTTTTTGATTTTATATATAGCAGGAAGAAATAACTCATGGTATTCTATTACATAAGGCCATTCATTGTACAAACTTATTTACTTCGTTCCAAAGAAATAAAATGGCACGAACTAACAGAATTCTTTTGCATAAGGTAATCCATGGCACAAGTTTCTTGTTTTTGATTTTATATATAGCAGGAAGAAATAACTCATGGTATTCTATTACATAAGGCCATTCACTGTACAAACTTATTTACTTCGTTCCAAAGAAATAAAATGGCACGAACTAACAGAATTCTTTTGCATAAGGTAATCCATGGCACAAGTTTCTTGTTTTTGATTTTATATATAGCAGGAAGAAATAACTCATGGTATTCTATTACATAAGGCCATTCATTGTACAAACTTATTTACTTCGTTCCAAAGAAATAAAATGGCACGAACTAATAGAATTCTTTTGCATAAGGTAATCCATGGCACAAGTTTCTTGTTTTTGATTTTATATATAGCAGGAAGAAATAACTCATGGTATTCTATTACATAAGGCCATTCATTGTACAAACTTATTTACTTCGTTCCAAAGAAATAAAATTGCGCGAACTTATAGAATTCTTTTGCATAAGGTAATCCATGGCACACTGCCTTTGATTTTATATTTAGCAGGAAAAAATAACTCATGACATTCCATCAGGAGACTGTGTGATGGGTTACTTTGAATTTTGAACAAGTTTAATGATATCAGAAGTTTTATTGAAAAAGGGAATCCTAAATTGTATTTATTCTTGGTCTGCAAACTTTAATGATCAATTCATTACTTTTAACTTACCAGCCTCTTTTTTTTCTTGGTTTTTAAATTACTTAAATTTTAAAAAGCAATAATCGACTCTGCAATTTATAAACACAGTTTCAATTATTTGATATGTTAATCATTTCCAAAATGTGCCACTCCCACCATTATTAAAATCTGAGATTTCTTCAATTTTCAACGACTTTTAAGAATGAAAATGTTTTTCAGTTTCAAAATTTCATTTAAATATTTCAAGAATCATTTTCTATAAACAAGCAGAATGCATATTAACTTCAGTAAACGCTCTCAAAAATCATTCATTTCTTTATTTTTCGTGACATTTAGACATTTTTTCGCTGAAATAATTTTTAATTTCCTTTCATTGTCAAACTATTTCTTATTTTGTTCACTTTGGTGATAAGTGAATGCTTTTTTACTACTTCACAAGTAACAAGTGCAATATATATATATATATATATATATATATATATATATATATATATATATATATATATATATATATATATATATAAGCGCAGTAGGTTAAATCCTTGCAACTTTTGAATCAAGGACAGAATCTATAGAAATGGCTCTGGTTCACTGGAATCAGCCATCAGAGGAGAGGTTGATGCATTTGATTCCCTCCAGGGGCTCTGATGTACACACTGTCTGGAAAAACAAGCAATAAACAGTAAAATTATCATAAATGGAGAGGAAGTACGGTTACAGCAACGGAATTTGCATATGTAATTCCCAGTGAGGTGTGAAATCAGTTACTTATCAAAATAACCATTCATAGTTTTGCAAAATACCGTGTTATATAAAATCGATTCATTTCTACAGTTGCTGTTTATTTCATTAAGTTGGATATTGCGTTTCATTTCTTTTCTTTCATATTTTTTAACCATGAAGCAGCTGTTGCTTTCATTACAGTTGAGATCATGATTGCTTCATTTTATTACAATTTTCATTGGTTTAAAACTTCCATGACGTCAGATAAATGTTTCATCTACCTCCACACATAGTTAATTACGATATTATATTGAGACGGCGCTGTAAATCCGTCTTGTTGACGAATTAGCTGTTTGCTTCAAATCGCGTTCTTCGTGCGGCAGCAAAGAAGGCGAAGTTTCTCCATAGAATGTCTAAGTGTCGTCGGTGATGGGAAAAAATTCATTCATGATTTTTACCAGTAATAAAGAAGTATTTTTACTAACCATAAAGTGGTTGTTTCTTTCGTTACAGTTGATATATTGAGTACGCCATTTTATTACGATTCCCATTGGCTTAAAATATCTATGACATCAGATAACGTTTCATCCACGTCACATCCTATTGAGACGGCGTTGTCAATACGACTTGTCAACGGATTTGCAGCCGGCCTTCAAATCGCATTCTTCGAGCGGCAGGAAACAATACGAAGTTCTCAAATCGAATGTCTGAGAATATTGTCAAAGGTCATTTTTTTAATAAAATGATTTATTGGAAAAAGACCAATATTCTTGTATAAAGATTTCTTATATAAGAAACATTTCATATTGATTGAGAAACTGTTTCATATTGATTCAAGCCATTAACACGTTGACAACAAAACAGAAAAAAAAAGCAAAATGAAAAAGACAAAACATCTACTTTGTAGTTAGTATAAATTGGCAAGAATGATTTAAATTTTTAAAAATTCCATTTCTTTTTTAATTTTTTGGTTCTAAATTTATGAAAAAGAGTCATCGATGGCATGAGAGTGGAAACATACAATCCCACAGGAGCATTCTGGGTGATGGTCATCGAAGGTTATTCGGGTTTTAAATGTCAACCGTCAGCAGCTTGTAGAATAGCTATCAATATGAAGATACAGTGTCACGAAGATTTGATAGTGGATGTCCTAGAATTACAACTGTCTGCAATTTTGGTGTTATCGGACGAGTTCATGACGTCAACTTGCTTTGACCTCATCAGGAACAGTGACATCCAGACAGACTGCTTGGCGACAGCTGCATAAAAGTCATCAGTATTCCAGATGATGATCAGCTCGGGTGCCATAGACATCATCTCACAGAAGAGTATGATAACAATGGGTTCTGAATCCCATCCATTGGATTAAACAGCAGCGGGCCTTTGTATTGTTGGACCGATTCTGTATTATTACAAGATTCCTGGCAGATCAGGAGAATCCTAATAACTCGATCTCAAGGTCACACTATCGATGAAAGATACGGCTACAGACGTACTGATATCATGGTTTGGGCAAGGATATCAACCGAAGGCTGAGTTGATCATTACATCTTGCCCCCAGTTCAGTGACATTATTTATCGGGATGCAATACTTGACCAATATCGTTTATATTTAGCAGTCGAGTTCTGATGTCATGCTTATGCATGACAATGCACAAATGCATACAGTTACCGTTGTTAACCAGTAGGTGAAACATTGCTTCAAGTGTAATGGCCAACACGTTCGCCCATCTTAAACTCAATAGAGCCAGCCTGGGCCATGCTGTGAAGACATTTTCTACTCTATGTAATGTTCCTCAAAATCTTGATGACTTCAGAATATGTATTCTTCGAGAATGGACTAATTCCTTCAAAAATTGATGACCCACTTGAATCCTCGCTGTTGAATTTGCATTTCCATTAGAAGTGGTCCATTGCTAATGAATGTTAGCAACTAAACATTATTTATCACAAGTTTCAAACGTTATAGTTTATACTACTTATTTGAAAAAATTTGTAGTTTTCTTTTACATAACATTGCCTCCCTCACCTTCTGCTCAATAACCCGTGAAAATTTCATTGTGTCTTAATAAAAAGTCTATTTTTTACCATTTTTGTGTTTGCTCTTATTTTCTGAGATAGAGTGTAATTTCGGAACCATTATTATAACACTATAGTTGGAAAGCATAGACACATTGAGCCTAATGTATGTTAAATGTGTCATTCAATCCTTCGTTTAAAAAAATAGGTTCCATGTTACCGAATTTTTTTTTCCCCGCAATAAGATCGCTAGCTTTCTACCATACTTTTACTCACGTTGTAACAATTCTATACTTCAATATACAATCTCAGATCAATATTTGCTTCCTCGTTCACATCTGAAAGTGGAGAAAATAAATTCTTCTTTAGCAAATATTTGACTTTCATCCATGCTTTTTAGAGACCATCTTTAGATTTTATAACACTTTTTCTGTGTTTTAATGTTCTTAAATTCGTTAACAAACAATGTTTCAGTCCACAAAGTGATGATGATGTCGAGTCTATGGAGTACGTGCAAAAACCCTAAATGTCCCCGAAGCTGTAGAGAACAGCCCTGGTGATTTCTATAGCTTTATCTGTAAAAATAATCTCCAAATGATACTCTATGCTGATGTTAAAAAGCTTGGCCAGCATTGTTGGACGGCTGTAGATTGGTGACTAGTAAGAATAATTTCACAATTCATGGGAAAAAGTTGGCAGACCCCCAAAGACTTCTGCCTGTTGGTCCACGGAGAGTATTTTACTTCCTCTCTACCACCCAAATGAAACCAATGGAGTCATTCCCCTATCCGTACCCACCGCGGACGTGATCTCCTGAAGTAACAGGCTCCCCCGAGAGAGTCCACGAAGTCTTTTCCTTAATTTGAGTATTTATATTTTTCTCAAAATTATTGTAAAATTTTTCAGAATAAATTACGTTTTATATTGATGAATTAAAAATATGTCCATTTTAATCTTTTTACCACCGCCCAACTTGTCTAGTGGTCTGCGTGCTTGACTGAGGATAGGGAGGTCCTGGGTTCAAATCCCGCTTCGAGCATGGATGTACTTTCTCTCTCTATCTATCTTGTCTTTGTCCTTTCCTTGTATGAATGGGTTGTGAATGCTTACCTACCCTATAAATGGGTACCTATGGCATGTGTGTGCTGAGGAAATCGGACTCCACACCAAAATACGGTTCAGTTGGAAAAGTGGAGCAGCACACCCTATATTGGTAGCCTAGCTGGCACACGACAACAGCAACAACAACAACAATCTTTCTACCATCCGGGATTAATTTTGGCAATGAAAGCGAACGGCATTACAATTGTATTTTATTAATCATTATATCAAGAATATGATGTTCTGAGGCTTTTTTTCTTATTATGATATCAGGTACACAGCTTCACTTGAGGTTAGCTAACTTAGATTTATAGAAAAATACACATAAATGCTTAAAAACCTATGAAATCATAAAAGAAATCGCAAATTAGGAAATTAACATAGCGTTTTTCACATGTAATAAGGATCCCTATTACTAAATTTGGAGATTAATGGTTAATTACTGATATTCAACAGTTTGTGGGCTACTTTGAGCACTGATAATTCAGAATCCCCTTTAGATTGGTGGAGGGAGTTCTCATGTGGAAAATTTAATGGTAAAGATGCAATCAATTTTAACTTATTAAAGAGCAGTCCAACCACTTTGGAGGCTCAGGCCATGGATAGTGCAGGATTCATACCCATGTTGGTATTGAAGAGAATGAGTGCACTGACATTCTTGCATAGGAAGCTCGTGATTTGGACCAGCACAGCACAGAAACTTTCGTTGATGCTAACGTAGCCGGCCGAAGTAGAATTTCCAACCAACAATTCAGTAAGCCATCCATACCAGACCTTCATTGCCCCAGAAATCTATCTTCAATAATAGCCAGACTTCGAGCAGACCATTTCAAAGGCATGAAAATAGCACCTGATAACACAAGATCCTATACATCCTGCAGAAACTGTCCAGATTCTGAACTTTTATCATATTTTTGACTGCCAAGCAATCATTAGATCCCTGTTTCAACTTGGATGACCACCTCAAGAGATTCTCTATAGCCTCCATGTCCCGGAACTGGTGGCCTTTATACAGAAAACTTTCGGCACTATCTAGGACACGACAACAACAACAAAGAACATGATTCTTATAATTACAGTGGTTCGATTCAAACCATTGTAGAAGCCATATTTTTACCATATTTTGACAGATATTTGTATATACATTATATAAATCATGTGGGAATAATTATTGGAATAAAAATAATTCGAAATTTTACCTTTTTAAATAAAAATGCCTCCTGAAAGTTAGTCAAATTTATAAAAAATCAAGAGTCAAGATCAATTAATCAGCGCCAGAAAATCTTTCTGTGTACTTTTAGCAACATTAATCATATAAATATAGAAAAAAGTATAAACTTTAATCACAAATTAGTTTTTATCAGAACGACAACAATGACTTAGCTGCAATACTAAGCCATATATATACAAGAAATATATATGCAATACCTGTATTAGTCTTCATTTTTTTAAAGGAATGCAGTGCTAGCTGCAATACTAACCCATTGTTGCAATACTGTCATCATCTTAAGGAATTGTGGAGTCCATGAAAGAAAATGTTTTCAAGAACTGGAGACCTGAGCATGCTGTAAGGAAGAGGTTGAAAAGCAGTTGTGACGAAAATTGTGGAAGAAGTCAAAACTGCTGTGTTTAAAAAATCCATAAAAAAATTCACCGATCGAAGTCTTTGGTTAATAGACAGGAACATTTTAAAATGCTGTTTAGAATTGTATCTATTTGAGAATGGTGAAAACACCAGTACTTTAAAATCAACAAACAAACTCTGATTTTGCTTGCCATTTTTTTGTGCTCATAGCGGCATTTGCTGTTTGCCTTATGTAACAGTCCCAAAGCTTTTCTAGTGATCTGATATCCACCCCCGGGCTTACCGTAGCCTAACGGTAGGACAGCGTTCGATTCACTTTCGAGCAGCGGGAAAAGGATGTAACAATACTGGCTTCTGCATGCACTTCAATCGAAGTTGGTACTCGAGGAGAATTTTCCGGACTTCTTCCCTTTTGGATAATTGTATGTGAATCAATACATAAAAAAGTGATTCCAAATATAGAAAATGGATATTAAAATAACGAACAGTTCCGTTATATCCCCGCTATCCCGATAATCATCGTAACGTGAAAGAAAAAAAATCACAATTACTGCCGCTAATATTTGCGGTGTGTATTGTTTATAAAGATTCATATTTTTATAAATTACTAAAAAATATTTTATGTAGATTTTATATATATAAACTAAATAACTATCATTTATTGACAAAACTTGAAGTCCAAAGTTTATTTTTGACGGAAACTGTTTTGCAATTGCTTCGATGATTGATTGCTGAGATATAACGAATTGGGCTCTACACAATCTCTTGATTGTCAAAGCTCTTCCCCAACATATGTGACCACAGAAGAAGCAGAAACGTATTCTTCAACAACGGATGGGAGGACTGTGGTAGACTAGTTGGTTATGGCATCCTTCTCCAGTCAGATGGCAGTAAAGTTCGAATGATGATTTAACACATAGGTTCCCAAAGTGGTCCAGTTGTACCCCCAGGGGTTTATAGGAGACCACACGGGCTCCAAGTATACGTGAAAAGAAAACAGAGGTTCACAAGTTGTAAGTAGAGGTCCACGAAAAATGTTTTGGCTGTCATAAAAAAGAACAAAAATTTTGAAGTTTTAGTGCCGTTATAACCAACCTATTAACAAAAAAAGAGCAGATTGAACATCACAGAACGGGGAGATTTGAGATTACTTCTTACGAAACTGAAGCCAAATATTGATAATTTGCTGTCAATTCATCAAGTACATCTGTCTCATTAAAAGAATTTTATTTTTTATTGTCGATTTACATTTCAGAGTTCATTGTTGAGTTTTTGTCGTTGATTGTTTGTAATAATAAAGGCTTATAATTTTGTGTAACCACAAATATCATTTTAAGAAATAGGACACAAAAAATGTGTGTGCTACATTTTTTTCTTCTTAATACCCCTAATTTAGGGTATTTTTTAGGAGTTTTGGGAATATACAGTAGAAATGTAGCAGCAGGAAGTCTACCGAAAATTGTAAGACTTTGAAAGTGGTCCACGAGAAAAAAAGTTTGGGAACCCATGATTGAACCATCAGTCGTGTTCACTAGAAGCGACTCAGACACATTAAGTGGTTAGTGATAGCAATGTGCTCCTAACGAAATGTTACCTCTGGGGTGGTGCATTAAGTATTGGGAGTTGTCTTCTGCTTGGTTCCTACCTCTAAATTACAAATACCCGGCAGATTTCATGTAATTGATAGAGCCCAACTCAGGCACAAGGAAATACGTCAGTGCTTACTCACTCACAGCGGATGGGATCGAATCTTTTCACGTTTAAAAATTCTGTCAGCCATAACGAGGTAACGTGAAAATATCTTGTATGTTAGCCCCTCTCATCTTTTTGTTTCTTTTTTCAGGCGATGTCGGTGATGGCGAGCCGAGGATGGCCTCCACCCCGAGCAACCTGAGAGTCATGGAGGGATCTTCTGTTCTTCTGCCTTGCAATGTCTTCAATCTGGGTGAGCTCTTTGACGTCGATCAGTAGAACTTAGATTTGGAAAAATAACTTAAAATGTTGTTCGTATTAAAAGTTTATCCATTTGCTCCAAATGAGAAATGTCTCTATATTTTTTATACAGAATTCAAAATATTACTCATATTATTAAGGAGATCTCTCAGAAAGACCGAACTTGTGCCTTCTTGTAATAAATTAATTAAATTTAAATAATAAAGACATAAAATTTGTTGCTTATAAATATTATCTTTGGTAGAAGCCATTTTGCTTACACAACTGAAAAGAGGCTGCAACATAACTGTTAACGAGACGCTCACAAGAGTCCGAGAATGATATAGCTGGAAACTGGGAATCCATAAGATATACAAATCAAAGTTTCTTAAGCTGCGAATGTGTCAACACTTGCAACTAGCATCTTTGAAAATTCTAGCAAATTCGATATTTCTTTATTATAATAATTTTGAAATTACCAAATATTTTTCACAATGTATGGATAAAAACAATAAAGAGAAAAAACCCAAAAAAATTTTTGGATTTTTTTATATTTGAAACATTTTTTGATAATAGAATATTTCTTCCTTTGCATATAATGTATTAGTTTTTAGTCAATCCTAGTGTTTTGATAACACATTGCACTAGTCCGTGTCATGACTTCAATCGTCGCATTCAACCCGATGATTTTTTTCAAACGGCAACTTCACTCCAGATATACAGGGTGATTAGAAATGTTTTTACACATTAATAGTGTTGATACCTTCTAAAAAGAACAAAATTGCCATAAAAACTACAGTCGCATTCTACTCTGAGAGGCTGACCACAGGGAAGTAGGAAGGCATCAAATGAAAACAAATAGCCTCGAAATGGTTGAGGTGGATGAGCGGACATCGAAGGGAAGACCTTTATTATTATGGACCATCCTGTATATTCAGTAAGTTTTGTGCTTATCAAGGCCTTGTGGTGACGTCAACTGAGAGGCTGACGACAGGGAAATAGGAATACATCAAACAAGAACAAGGAATCTCGAAGGTTGACGTGGATTATGTGCTCTCCGTTCCTAATTTGTTGTCCACGAAGTGAAGAGCTTTATTATTATGGACCATCCTGGATATTCAGTAATCTTTGTGCTTATCAAGGCCTTGTGGAGACGTCAACTGAGAGGCTGGCGACAGGGAAATCGAAATACATCTAACAATAACAAGTAGTCTCGATGGTTGAGGTGGATTATGCGCTCTCCGTTCCCAATGTGTTGTCCACGAAGGGAAGAGCTTTATTATTATGGACCATCCTGAATATTCAGTAATCTTTGTACTTATCAAGGCCTTGTGGTGACGTCAACTGAGAGGCTGTCGACAGGGAAATAGGAATGCATCAAACAAGAACAAGGAGTCTCGATGGTTGAGGTGTGGATTATGTGCTATCTCCGTTCCCAATGTGTGGTCCACGAAAGGATGAGCTTTATTATTATGGACCATCCTGTATATTCAGTAATCTTTGTGCTTATCAAGGCCTTGTGGTGACGTCAATGTCTTGCTAACTCTTCGCTCACTCCTCTCTGTGAAGGTGAGTCGATGTCCAACGGTCTCCCTACACCTCAACCCTCTGGACGTTTTGTTCTGGGGGCGTGTGAAGTCTTTAGCTTACGAGATTTTTAGTGAACTCAGCTGAAAATCTTGTAACGACTATCATTTTTGCTCCAGAACAAAACTAACACAATACCATTAATCTCCGAGAGAGTGCGCGCCGGTCGTTCTTGTATGTGCAGTAACCCGCGAGGTCATCATTTTGATCACTTGCTATGAGTTTTTTACTAAACAATAAATCTGAATGGGAAACTGTTAGTGTAGTTCACTCGCTTTCCCAACACTGTTTAAATTTCAAGTTGGAATTTTAATATTCCTCTTTTTCTGCTTCTCAGAGTGGAATGTGATTCCTATGGTTCCTATGTCATTGTTGCTCGTCTAATGGTTTTTTATCAACCCTATGAATTTTAAAAACAATTTAAAATCATCCTGTGTACATAATGCTATTGCCTTCTTGAATTCCATCACTTTTGTCTTCATTATTTCCTTCGTTTCATAATTAATGAGCAAGTACTTTTATAGTATTATTATCTTTTTAAAAGAAACGCCTTTGTTTTCACGAATCATGGATAAGTGGTTGAATTTAGACGAATGCTAAAAAACCATGGTCTTCCAATTGATACCTTTTAAAATGGTAATATCTTTTTCTACGAAGTCAATCCATATAATGTTGGATCGACTACTAGCTCTAGTTTCAAAGGGCCTGATCAAGACTATTTTCTGCTTTAAATGCTCTTTGTTTATTCAAATAACATGATCAGATGATTTTTTGCTTTGAATCTTTATGTGTTTGATGGCGCCGGATTCTCTAAATATTCGTCAGAATTCTCTATTTGAGTGTTTGTTCCATAAGAAATGAACTTGTATACCTTCAAAAATGGATTTTAGTATCCACCTTTGAGACTCCCCGAGCATTTTCAGCTCTTTGTCTAAATTTTCGTTGAGTAAAGGTCTGATTAGACATTCAGAAACTAACAGCTTTTAATTAAATTTGATTTCATACTCTTCTTCAATCCGTAGAAGCAATTTTGGCAGCTCTGGATTTCAAATGTTGTCACTGTTGACTTCAGAGCCAATTATTAATTTTTGATAGACACGTTATTGAAGCACGCATTCATGAGAAATTTTTGTTTTGCAGCTGTGTGGATGGGAAAAAAAGAGGAGAGGATATTTCATAAAAAAATGAATTCAATTTATAGTCATGCAATGGAAAAATAAATTGAATGTTTGGATCGATGATGCAGTGGCAGCCAAAGCTAAGAAAAGTGGCAACGAGCATATAACATTTATTTATTCCATTAACATATCGAAAGAATGTGGTGGCCGAAAAGATGTTGCTAGAGTTAGATGTTGTGCATTTAGTTAGTGTTAAAATAGTAAACCATATTAAAAGTCCTGCTTTGACAATTGTCTGCTTCCAGATTTTTGTAAGGACATGAGATGTCAATGTAAAGGCTTAATAACACATGTAGATGTAATGTATTAAAGAAATGATACTTAAAAATGGAGTTTTCTTTCTAGTGGAACAAAAATTTGAATTTACGAATTCATTTCATACATATACAAATATTGTTATTTCTGGGACTTATTTAAAAAAATCAAATAACCTAATTTTGTCGTTTCCAAAAAAATCTAATAAAAACATGTTTTTAATAAGAAAATTATCATATGAAGATTCATAGTGGTAAAAGTTTATTTAGAAATGTTTGTTGTAACGACTGAATTTTTAATCGAAGGGTCATCAGAAAGGTAAATTTTTAAAAGTGATGATGACGCCTAACTCAAAATACTGAGTCGAGAAACTTTTTAAGAAACATTTTTTTCAATTTTATTATGCCGAAAAACCAATATGAATTGCGAAACCATTCCTAATTGATGTGGAAAATGTTAGTCACACATTTATGCAATTAAAATCCCAAGAAAATCTTGTCCAGTTATCAACTGATTTTGTGTTGAAAATTCATTTTGATACGAATAATTAGGAAGTTTTTGGCTAGGAATGGCAAAAGAATTCTAGAACTATCGATTTCTACAACTCCCAATAATTTCCACTACATTTTTCTACGATACATTTGGGTGATATGACTTTTTATCTTTACCACATTAAAGTTAGAGTTTATCAAGTTTAAAAACTATTGAAATGCTTCATCCTTCATTGTCGACTATTTAGACAATATTTGATTACGTATTTAAAAATAACAGCCAATCCCATTGATACTTAACTCTTCCACATGCTCAAAGTTACTGATTAAAATTACACAAATAATTCAATTTATTACATTATATTTTAAAATTTTTTCCTTGTTTATAATTTTCAAATTCTTCCATCTTAAAAATTAAAGTTAAATAGTCAAGGCTGCAATAATGCATGTGAAAGAACCGACGCGTAGCTCACGTGTGTCTCTGATTTGCACGATGTGCTTCTGGTGTCCCACGAAATTTTCCTAAATATTGTGGGGTCCCCACACTGAAATTTAAAAAAAGCCTGGGTCGATGGGTATGAAATCTTTGGTAAATCCAAAAGAAGTGTGTTTGGTCACCACCACATAAAACAAACACCATCGGTAATTTAGGGAGTTAGCTTCATATAAAGGTGATAATGAAGAAGAATCTTTTATAAATGAATGTGAATGTCTTACAAGGGTTAAAGTGATTCATCGGAATCAGAAGGAAAACTTCGGCATTGAAAACATCATATTCACATTTTGTAAGGGGAAAATTTTGTTTATTTAAAAAATTTATGTTAAAAAACAGTATTCCTTGAGGAAAGGTGTCTTCTACAAGACATTAATTTTTTTATTGACAGTTTAGCAACTCATAAACAGAGTGCTTACGCTTTATTTTTCTGATTAATCATAATGTGAGTGAATAAACAAAAGTGATTTCGACTCGCTATCTAAGGTAAACTTTAATAATTGTTTGAAATACTCCATATCTGAAAAGGATTCTTCCCGTGACACAGGTGAGAGTGACGTCCGCATCTGGAGGAAGCTGCCATCCAGGACCCTGTTCTCCGGCACCATCAGCGTGTCCAGCGACCCGAAGATCAGCCTCGTGGACAAGACCTCCCTTCACATCGAGAACGTGACGTCCGATTATTCCGGTGATTACATGTGCCAGATATCCATGAAGCCTGGCCTGAGCGTCACGCACAAGCTTCTGGTGCTCGGTAAGCTGTGCTTTATTTTCTAAGTTTGGTAAAATCCTAGGAAAGCCCACCCCTTGGCGACAAACTGAAAAAAGCACCAAGTCAGAAAGAAATTTCAAAATTTTTTCTATATTCATATCAACTAAATCGAACTAATTATCAAGATTGGTACATCATCAAGATTGGCACAAGCCACACTTACCACAGACCAAAATCATTCGCCCCAAGGATGTGAGCTCTGCTAGTATCCAACCCTAAATTTTTGCTTCAGTGGTCAAAATGAGGACTATAATCGCCATTTTGTTGACTTATATCATAAAATTTGATGATCCCATAATCACTGCACTTTTAAAAAATATTTTTGCATTCTTTTATTCATTTTTTTCACAATCATTTAATTATCCGATATTTTTTTAACCTTGAAATGACATCTGTGTCCACATATAAAAAGTCCTGAAATGAAATTTCGTTCCCTAGTGGGATTCCTTGTCGAAGATCAAGACATCTTTATTCAAATGCATAAGTAAACGTTGCTGTATGTCTTCATGACGTTAAGTTGGTTTCTTTAATAAAGGCTGCATGTCAAAATCACGATTTACAAATACACAACACCTACAATTTCAATTTCGTAGGGCAATTCGAATACATGGTTCCTCTTTGTAATGTTACCTTATAATATTTGTATTTGTAGCTACTGATAATATTCTGCATGGGCTGTAAGATTGAAACTATATTAGGCGAGATATTTCACACAAATATCTTTAAAAATTCCAGGACTTTTACACCAATTTTGAAATTAGTTATCGATAATTTGAAAAATTTACGATTCGCCAATAAAAATGTCGATCCAAGTTCCCCAAATTTAAATTCCATAAAAATGAAAAAGATGATAAAAATTAATTCTAAAAAGTAGATGCGTGAAAATGAGCTCCAAAATAATTTTTTCAATATTTTTGTTCGTAAATTATAATTAAAATAATCATTGTGTCGATTGAACCCTGTTAAAAAAGGACACTCGTTCCTGAAATTGTGAATGTTTCTAGAAACGAATGTAGCAGGAAAACTTACAAACACAATACTTTTACATTCTACCCGATTTTCATTCTCGATCAGAATTACTTCTTCAGCACAATATGATCCTCATTTTTACCACTATGTTCCTTGGGCTCCAGTGGCTCAGTAACTTCACGACGCTTCCCGTAATCTCAGCAAAGTGAAGCATCATTTCCTGCGGGCAGTGGTTGGGAGGGTGACCACGGTGTACTCTCCTCCACTGGGTTGCTGGAGCTCCGTGGGTTGGGGACGTGTCCACGTTAATATGTGACGTCCAAAATCCTTCCGCTAGAGTGGCGTGCATGTAGAGAGGAAGGTGCCAGCTCAGGTATGACCTCGTCACCTGACCGTGATTCAAAATGACGAGGCACCTTAAAAAGAGCAAAGTCATACCTTCACCTTCGTGGTGCTCTGATCCAAACGAAATACGCTCTCTATTGACTTAATCCGCATGCCAAAGGCATAGCGAGCTTGGCTTGTCCAAGTGTCATTAGTAACAACAACAATTTGACATATTTATATATATTTAGTTTTTCCACTCTGTTTGTTTGTTTATTGTACGTTTATCCATTATAAATGCACACAATATTCGAAAAGTATTTTTATTTTATTTTTAATCCTTACATATTTAAGAATAAAGCTAATATACATTACATTAGTAAAACACGCGAGTATTAAAATGTAAGCCATTTAATAAACAAATTTTTTTTAAAAAAAGTTGAAAAAAAATGATAAAATGTGTGCATTCCTGCGAAATTTATGTTTTATAAAATCAGTACTATGTGTTGAATCCAAAAACCTTTTTAAAGAAACAAAAAGAATTAACATTAGTCTTTTGTAACTATTATACACTCGAGTATTTTACATGTATGTATAATGCAATGAAATATAAATTATTTTACATACTGTACTTTTATTGGATCATTTTGGTGTGTGGTCAAGAGCTGGGGTCGACATCTGAGCCGGCCTAGACAATCGCCTTTTTCTAACTTCCGGCCACTCCAGTGGAAGCTCCTACACTGAATAGGTCCTCTCAATAGGGTGGTGGGACCTTCTAGTCATCAGTTTTTTCTCACCTCCAGCCTGATGCGACTGCACAAACCCTGCTGCGCGCGCTACTGCCATCCATGTCCGGTTAATTATAATTCTTAAAATTAATCTTATTAACGATATTTTCTAAAAAAATTCATTGCTTTAAGAAAATATTTTCAGCTTTTTATATTACCCAAAATTACTTGGAATCTATCAATACACATATTTTCATCAATGCACATTTTTAAATATCTTATTAAATGTATTATATATATATATATATATATATATATATATATATATATATATATATATATATATATATATATATATATATATATATATATATATATATATATATATATATATATATATATATATATATCGTTATTAACATTTATTTTCTCTCTTAAATATGCTTAAAGCAACTGAGATAATTCTAAATCTAGAACAATTCCAGACCCCCACTGGAGAAAGTATGGAATGCTGAGCGTATTTTGTCAACAATGTGCAGTAAAAGAATGCCCGTATTTGCTGGCTCGTGAGACGCTCTTTATACACATTTCGAAGCCTAAAACTTTATTACTGATCGTTATGAAGAATTGCAGTTTGAAATTTTGCAAAATTTAATCTTCATATTCATCTAGCATACTTCAGCGTGCCTGACTGCGGATAAGGAGGTCCTGGGTTCGAATCCCGGTTCGGGCATGGATGTACTTTCTCTCTCTATCTATCCTGTCTTTGTCCTTTCCTTGTATGAATGAGGTGTGATTGTGGTTGCCTACCCTATAAACGGGTCCCTATGGCATGTGTGTACTGAGGAAGTCGCACTCCACACCAAAATAGGCTTCAGTTGGAAAAGTGGAGCAGCGCACCCCTGTTGCCAGCTAGCTGGCACATGACAATGAATGAATGAATGAATCTAGCATACTTAGCTATACTTTTGTTTTGGAACGCAGTATCTACCTTTATATGTATGTAAAGGTGGTTTTATCTTCATGATCCTTTTCAGTGCTGGTAGACAAATGCTTATCGACAAATGCTTATTCAACAGTTATAGACAAATGATTATTATAGACAAATGCTTATTCAACAGTTCGTGGGTTTGAATCCCACATTGGGCTTGATTATTTGTAGTGATTCGGAATCCACTTTAAATCGGGGGTGCCAATTTAATGAACCTCATGGGCAAAAAATAACAATAGGTGATAAACAATTTAATCTTCATGATTATTGACCACCATGATGTTGATTCAATCAAATTGGCAATCTCTATCAGGCGCTTTCGCTCGATGAACAATTTTTTTTTACTGAAACCCCATTTTTCCAGGGTCTGACATCCAAATATCCAATTATGGCTTACGTTCAGGTCATCGTGCACTAAGTTATGTTTACTGTGAATTGCTTTTTTCCTCTTCCTGAGTCCTCCTTGTTACCCTTTTCTCAGTTGGAGATGTTCCGAAACCCATTCTTGTTTCCGTGTTCTTTCGCAAACTCAATAATTCGTTACTTGTTTGTTATGCTACATCCGGTGTTGTTTTTGAGTTATTACTCGCCCAAAATTTAAGAAAATTGCGCTATTAAATTGTGGTAATTTCACATACTTAAAAGTCGTTGAGGTGAGCTGTAGAACTTCAAGCAAGGCAGCTGCGATCGTTGATGATAGCACTTGCGCAGGCGCTGAAAACTACCCAAGGAAGCAAGAATTATTGCTTCACTCCGACCAGAGGAAATTTCTAAAAATCGATAACTGAGTATCGGCAACAAAAGCTGAGTATCAGCGTATGAACGCACCCCATTTTTTAGACCTAATTGTAATAAAAAAATCCGTCTTATACGCCAACAAATATGGTAGTATCGCAATAATGAACCTTTATTTAAGAATAATTGAAGGTACTTACGTATCATCGCAACCATGCCAACCTCCGGGATAACTTGCCAAATTGGCAACCCTAATGTCGCACGCCTCTAAGGCACTGAATTGGCAACCATGTGCTTTTTTTCAAATTTCCCTGCTTGCCACCTTTCTCAGCCTAACTGTTCTTTGAAAATGGCAAGGTAGAATATTAAAATGCGAATCTGGGATTTTACTGAAAAAGATGCCGTTACACTTTTATAGAAATATAACATTTTACCTGACGTTAGGAAATGTACCACCTCTCACCCGATAAGGCTTTATTTTGGAAAACAGATTCTTTTGGTAATGCAACGTTGCAACCTGTAATCAACACGCGGGAATTAGAAGTGGTAATTGGTTTGAGGAAAGCCGTATCCCATTATTAACTGCAGTAAGATTCATGTATTGCTGGTGCAAAGAATTAACAACAGTCATATTTTGTGACGAAGAGCTTAAGACTGATAAAACAGTCATAGACTGGAATAATTATGTGAGAGCGATTTGTGTTCGCCTCATGTAAAAGAAAATAAACCACTGGATTTAATTATTTAAGAGTAAAACACAAGTATAATTTTGTCGACCCCGAAACGGGTGCGCATACCCAAACAATCGAAAGAATGTGGAGTTCCGCGAAATGGAGAAACAAGAAACAACGGGGTACAGCCAGACCCCATCTTGTATGTTACTTGGAAGAATTCATATGGCGACAAGACCAAGAAAACGATAAAGAAATTTGTTTTGATTCTATTCTAAAAACCAATTTTCAATATTTTCCACCATAAACATAATTGATATATCGTTAAATAAAGATATAAGAGAGTTATACAAATAAAAATTACTTATTATTTTTCTTCATAAATTATTTATTATTTTCTTTCACGCTGTTTCTATCACATTGTACTTTTCAATCACGCGCTCCATGTCCCGTCAGCGTATTCCGTTTTTTAGAATTGGCTCGGTCTTATATCATGCCGCCAATATGGTTGCGATAATACGTAAGTACCTATTTAAATTAGTATGCTTTCAAAATTTAAGAAGGGTGTTATAAGGAATACATTTTACGAGATTAAATAATTCTTATTTATATGAGTTATTCCTGCCCTTCGTAAATAATCATCGAACTCACAATGAAATGAAAGTAAATTTGAGGGAATCAAAAGGCATAAACAGGATGATCATAAGAATGGAGCTCAAAAGCTGGGGACAAGGTACTTCCTTACGGTTAGCCCTCGTCTCGTTTCTTTAAAGTTAACTTCAACTGTAGGGTTTAATTTTGCGTCCTTTTGGGCATTTAAATAGCAAAAAGCGTTTTTGAATCTGAATACAAGATGAATACTCAAACGGTTACTCATTTCTGAAGCCCGGTGGCTTAGTGGCAGCGTTTCACGCTCCCATGACACAGGTCCGAGGTTCGATCCTCTGGCTGGGCAAGGTTTATTCAGCCTTTCATCCCTTAAATGGTTCGATTAACTGAGTACCAAGCATGCTTGGCCCACATGGGCTGTCGTGCAATGGAGTTTAGTTTTACTCATTTCTAACTATCGTTCAGTAAAAGTCTCATATAATGTCGTGAAAAGTGTTCACGTGCGAGAAGATATACTGTTCTTTTCCACCTTCTCCGAGACGCTCCCAGTCGATTGGGGCTCGTCTTTAAATTTTCAGAAATCTTGCAGTGGTTAAGGAAAATGAACGAAATGAATTTCCTTAGTACTAGAGTCTTTTTATTCCATTGCCAAATGAACGGTGTAAATGAAAAGCCATTCAAACATGTTTCAATAGCCTTTCGTTCGTTCAAATGAAGCCTTTCTTATAAATTTAACAAATTTCCTTTTTATAAAATCGTGTGATTTGTCTTTTGCAGTGCCTCCTGCTATCGTGATGGAACCCTCCCACGGAAAGGTCATCGTGAAACGAGGCAGCTCGGCCAGGATGATTTGCAGCGCCACTGGGGTGCCCCGACCCACCCTCACCTGGACTTATGAGATCGGTGGACAGCAAGTAACTATGCAAACTTTTTCTTCATTCTGAACGTCATAACCAGCATATGAACAAATGCCAGGGTCGAACCAGAAATAAAATTCTCAGCAATTTTACGAATAGATAACATTGCTTGTTATCGAAGAAACTTACATGATTGGAAATAAGAATATTCGATCTATTTTTAAAGATAATCGCGCCATCGTTTTTTTATACATTTTTGTTGACCATTTTGTTTTACCCATCGCCATTTTTTTACCCATTCGCAGATGCAGCAACATCATTCCGTCACTTACTTGTCCTCAAACCAACCAACTTGTCTAGTGGTCAGCGTGCCTGACTGCGGATAAGGAGGTACTGGGTTCGAATCCCGGTTCAGGCATGGATTTCTCTCTCTATCTATCCTGTCTTTGTATGAATGAGGTATGAATGGTTGCTTACCCTATAAATGGGTCCCTATGGTATGTGTGTAGAGCAAAGTCGTACTTTCACCTTCATGGTGCTCTGATTACAACGAAAGACGCTCCCAATTGACGTAAATTCGCATAGCCAGGGCATAGCAAGCTTTGCTTCTCCAAGTGTCATTAGTAACAACAACAACTAGTCCTCAAAGGTGGTTCTAGATAGCTCGCTTGAGTTTTGCAGAACACCAGCTTGAATTAATTTCTGTCTAACTTTTTAGGAAATCTATCATCAGTGTCCCCTAACGATCCCAAAAACATTGCCCATGGTTTCGTCTGCAGAACGAGTTTGAATCTCTTAGTGACATATTACTCTGGAAGACTTATTAGATTTTTCATTGGTTTCGGAAATGAAATGAAAAACTAACGTTTCGTCCCCAGTAGTAATGAACTTAAACAGTCCTCACTTATCTGCTTCACACTTTTGAAGAAATTGGCTCTGCTGCTTACGTTCTGGTGTCAGTAGCCGCGGCATCCATGGGCGCAATCCTTCAGGTGACTCAATTTTACAATCAGAGCTCTTTCGACTGCACCGTGAGGTCTCCCTGGAACATGAGCAACAAGTTCACGGAAGATGGTCCTTCAGTACTTTGTGTTTGAATGTCGCCTTCGAAACTGACGATTCCCTCCTCTTTATCGTTGTCCGACCGGCACTCAATTCCCTGCACATGTGAACGGATATATAGTAGTTGCCATAAACCTCTGTTAACTCACGATTAATATCCATGGATGGAGCCTTTTGGTGAGTGAAAACCAAAGGACGGAATGAATCAAATGGAGGAATCTCCATGTTCGGCGATTGTTGAGTCGGGAGAGAAACTGGCCAGAGAAAATCGCGAATGGGAAAACAGTCCTGCACAAGCAGTTGATATCGTCTCGCACCTTCTAATGCACGGCTATAGCTTTTTTGGGAGCCTTATTATGAGATTGACTTACATATATGTATACGTAAGTACATACGTATGTATATGTATATATATATATATATATATATATATATCTGTGTGTGTATACGAGGTTTGTCCGGAAAATACGTATAAAAGTCGAATAATAACTTTATTTTACAGTTTGCAGTCACCACCAGGTGGCACTACTGCTGTAACCAATCCCATCAACGTTCAGTTCGAGTCAGACTGCTTTGTGTGTAAGTAGAAGTGGGCGGCTGCTTGTTGAAAGTTACCCTTTTTCACCTGCCGTCGGCATGGAGCTCTCTCTGATTGAGGAACAGAGCCAGAGAGTGAACGGAATTTTTTACGTTGAAGTTTTGACACGTATCAGAGCTCGTGTGGCCCAAGTTCGACCGGATTTGGCAAAAGGGGGTCGATGGATGCTTCATAACGACAATGCGCCCGCTCACACGTCTCTCGTTGTGCGTCACTTTTTGGCCAGAAATTCAATCACCGTTATAGACCACCCGCCTTATTTACCCGATTTAGCCCCCTGTGACTTCTTCTTGTTCCCTAAATGCAAAATGGTGCTTCGGGGGCGGCACTTGGGAGATGTGGAAGGCATCAAGGCAGAAACGACACAGCAACTGAAGAGCACCACAACTGAAGACTTTCAGCAATGTTATCAACAGTGGAAACGGCGTTGGCAGAAGTAAGACCAAATTGTAATACCTGAATAATTGTAAAATAAAGTTATTATTCAACTTTTATACGTACTTTCCTGACAAACCTCGTATATATATATAATGTATAACGACAAGGAGGTAACTACATATATATATATATATATATATATATATATATATATATATATATATATATATATATATATATATATATATATATATATATATATATATATATATATATATATATATATATATATATATATATATATATATATATGTGTGTGTAGTTACCTCCTTGTATTGATGAAATGTTCATTAAAAGGCATTATTAAAAATTTCAAAAATAAATTTTATGACAGGAACAATTTTATTATGCTTCTAGAAAGTGAAGACCAATCGTGACATCTGCTGCACGTCTGCTCGATAGGAGAGCTCAACCAAAAAAATCCCCTGGAAAACTTAACCCCCTCTGAAGTTTACAGCTTACTGGTCACTCATCCATTAAAAATAATGGCGCGTGGTGTCATCATCGATCAGTTCGAAATTTTTTAACCATATTTGGTAATGTACTTTTTGGAATTCCACAACAGGGGTGGTGTAACTTACATTTATTAAAAGAGTTCATGTATGCAATAAAAAAGTACAAATAACATCTACGAAAAACGAATGTATTATATTCCCCCCTTTTCAAACAAAGAAGCTTGTGAACAGTACTTGGCATCGAAGCACAAACATTGACCCACACACAACATAATAATTTCATAAAGTGTTTTTCATGTTATTTGATGTCAACTTATGCTAACATATATGAGAAAAAACAATTCAAAATACTACACAAATAACAAATATTTTCTATACAAAATTTACAATTCAAAAATCAAAGTTCAATACAAATTATATAATGAGAATAATTTTAAAAGTGTTTAATTTAATTATTTATGTAGCAAAATCAATGAATCCTTATATTAAGTTCTCTTGGTCATTTTTCATAAATTATTCTCATTATTAGAATAATCCATATATCTATAGATTCCAATGAATCTCCATTAGGGATAAGAAAAATATTTAAGTATTCATTGTAGCTGTTCATCAGAGTACCAACAAATAAAACAAAGACATGCATAAATTTTATGGACATAGTATGCTACCGAAAATATATTCCCATTGAAGAATACATTAAAAATTAAAAAAAGTAAAATATGCTTTATGAGGTTTTTTTTTATTTCGTGAGATAATTCTTCTGGTTTGAAATAATATCTTCATTTTGAACAGTGAACAATTTCAGAAGACTATTTAATATAAGGGTTTAGTTTATCAACTTCAAAAGTTACATTAGAACATTGTTTTAAAACTTATATGGTGTTAAATAAGGAGCAAGTAACTTCCTCGTATTTGGATATTGACAATATCACCTTTTTAAATTTAGATTCTGAGATTTATAATTTCGTTCGCGCATGTGCTTAAATTTAGATTAAGGACACACTTTTTTAAACTTAAATTCTCGAAATCTAAATTCGTAAAAAAATTTTTATCATGATAATTTATCGTTCTTTCCTTATGTGCTTCATCTACAGAAGGACCGTCGTTATTATGATTTAAAGGGAATTTATAAGGAATTGTGCGCCGACAAAAAAATTATGAAGGAGAAAATTTAGTAACAGAATGAGGAATATTATAACATTTAATAATTGCCTTCTTTAATAATTTAATCCATGGAATTCTTTTCTTTGATGAGGAATTTACCTTGAACTTAAGTCTAGTTATTATTCACAGGTTTACGTGTTCCGTTTTCGAGCTAGAAGCCATAAGTAGCTTAACATTATAATTCCTAAGGAATATTTTAAATCGTGAAGAAGTAAATGTAGCATTTCTATCACTAAGTATTTTTTCAGGAATTTTAATTATAATGTATATATACAAATATATATATATATATATATATATATATATATATATATATATATATATATATATATATATATATATATATATATATATATATATATATATATATATATATATATATATATATATATATATATATATATATATATATATATATATATATATATATATATATATATATATATATATATATATATATATATATATATAGACTTATCTGTTGGAAGTATAATTTGTAATAAGCCAAATCTGTTTTGCCAAGATTTCTTGTTAATTTAACATAAATGACTATGCTTTACTAAATTTGTTATATCCTGAGAAATATTTGGCCAATAATAATGTGGATTGATAATATTTATTGTTTTTTGAACTTCAGGATGACCAAATGTTTCATAAGTAATATTTAAATTCGTTCGTCGTTCGTTAATTCGTCGTTAATTGTAAAATCGTTAATTGTAATGACATGGGAACTACAATTTTATAAATTACCTTATTAATTTCCTTAAAATTTTTCCCATTCACGTTATAAATTTTTGGCGGATTTTCTTATGTATCTGGCAACCTCGTTTTTATTACGTCATAGATATGGAGACCTGTAAGAATTATGCAGGAAATTCTATTTTGGTAACCCTAGTATTACGTCATCGCGCACGTCACGATACGTCATCTTGGCAACATTTTTTCATCGTCAAAAAATTTCAGAATTTGGAATCCTGGATTATACGGCATCTGTGCCAATTTTTTGTTTAGTTTTAATCTCCTCGATGTGGAGTAAGTGCAGTTTATCTAGATGTTGAAAAGTAGAATGCCTAGAAAACATATCATCTCCTACATTCGTTGATCCATTCTGATACTTTACTTCATAGTCAAGCATGCTCAACTCTAAGAACCTGCGGAATAACCTACCTCTTAAGTTTTTTAACGTTTTTAAGCCAAACAACAGCTGCATGATCCGTAGGAATAACACATTTTTGGCCATGGAGATAATAGTAAAATTTATCAAGCGAGTCTGTTATAGCAAAACATTCTAATTTAATAATTGAATTATTTTTTCGTAATCTCTTAGTTCGTGAAAGGTAAGCATCTGGATGCAAAATATTATTGGAATCTAGTTGATTTAAAACCGTTTCCATCGCATGCAGGGAAGCATCCACATAAACATGACAAGGTAATTTCGAATCATATAACTATAGTATTGGCTTTACTGTTAAAGTATTTTTAAAATTTTTCAAAAGACTCTTAGAATGCACCTGACGTTTCCCACTTAATATCCCTTTTCTAAAAGTCTATTTAATGGATATCTAATCTGAGTACATTTATATCTAAATTTTTCATAAGCAATAATTGAACCTAAAAACCTTTGGAGTTCTTTTACATTTGTAAGGGGTGACTGTTTTTTAATACTCTGAATATCAGCACAATCAAGGGTGATTGTTACCATCGATAATTTCATACCCAAGAAAAGTAGTTTTATTTTGATAAAATACACATTTTATATCATTTCAGTTTAATATTTTCTAAGTCGAAAATTCTAAACAGTTTGATTAAATGTTTAGTGTGTTCCTTATCAGATGAAGAGAGAAAACTATTATCTCATCGAAGTAATTACATGCAAAATCAACTTTATATTTAATTAATATTCTTCTAATTATTCTATTAAACATACCAGGAGTAATTTTCAACCCAAAAGGTAGTCTAAGCCATTCAAAAAGATCAAAATTGGTTGCAAAATCAAGTTCTTCAGTATCATGTGGATATAATGCGAGGCTCTTTCCCTCCCTAGATTAACTTCTTTAGGCATCATCCATACTAGGGAGTTACACCTAGACTCCATTGAAGGGTTATCGGGCTTTATTAATAAAGTAGGTGCCCCAGCAACTGGAACTAGGAAACATTGGGTTAATAGTACAATCGCTGATAAAAGCAGAGGTGCCCAAAGACATACAAACCCATCTCTAAGAAGACGAAGACGATTGGGTTATGCCAATATCCTGAAGCCAAATCGTTGAAAAAAATTTTGCTTGAATTAATTTATCCAACAAACTGTCTATTCTGGGTAAAGTTTCGGCATTTTTTTTTTAGTAATTGCATTAAGTTTCCTGTAATCTATGCATAGCGTTGATTTTTTTTAACTTTATCTCGCTTAAACCCTAAAGTTATACATAACAGAGTATGGGCTATTACTTTCTTTAATTATAGCTGCATCTAATAAACTTTTCATTTGTCTTTTAATTTCTTCTTCTTTCTCAGGAGAAGTCCTAAAAGGTCTTACAGAAATTGGAAGCTCAGATGAAATTTTATTCTTTGGGGCTTTTCGTTAATTGACCCAATGTCATATTTGGCTTTAGAAAAAATATGAGCATAACCATTTATTAAAAACTTTAATTCAATATTGTCATTACTGGAAGCTTTTCCTCAGAAATCACGGTTATTTGAGAAAAATCTCTTTTTGGTTTAATTATTTTATCCTTTCTTTGAACAATAGACAATTCGTTGTTTTTAGTTTCTCTACTTCTTCCAGTTTTTACTTTATCCAGTTTTTCAGTTACTTGCCTATTATCAACAGAATAATATTTATTTATAGAGTTATTGGTTCTTGAAAACTGTTACATTTTCCTAATGAATTTTCTGGTTGTCTTACCTCCGATCGAGAAAAATCTATTTGAAATTGGAGCAACTGTAAATGTGGAAGACATAAAATTCCATATGGCAAATCTGTCTCTATAGTATCAAATAGAACACTTTTTTCAATAATAGCTCTACGTAAAAATTTCGAAAATAAGAAAACATTACATTTTCCTAATGAATTTTCTGGTTGTCTTACCTCCGATCGAGAACAATCTATTTGAAATTGGAGCAACAGGCAATGTGTAAGACATAAAATTCCATATGGCAAATCTGTCTCTATAGTATCAAATATGACACTTTTTTTCAATAATAGCTATACGTAAAAATTTCGAAAATAAGAAAACATTACATTTTCCTAATGAATTTTCTGGTTGTCTTACCTCCGATCGAGAACAATCTATTTGAAATTGGAACAACAGGCAATGTGGAAGACATAAAATTCCATATGGCAAATCTGTCTCTATAGTGTCAAATAGAACACTTTTTTCAATAATAGCTATACGTAAAAATTTCGAAAATAAGAAAACATTACATTTTCCTAATGAATTTTCTGGTTGTCTTACCTCCGATCGAGAACAATCTATTTGAAATTGGAACAACAGGCAATGTGGAAGACATAAAATTCCATATGGCAAATCTGTCTCTATAGTATCAAATAGAACACTTTTTTCAATAATAGCTATATGTAAAAATTTCGAAAATAAGAAAACATTACATTTTCCTAATGAATTTTCTGGTTGTCTTACCTCCGATCGAGAACAATCTATTTGAAATTGAAACAACAGCAATGTGGAAGACATAAAATTCCATATGGTAAATCTGTCTCTATAGTATCAAATAGAACACTTTTTTCAATAATAGCTCTACGTAAAAATTTCGAAAATAAGAAAACATTACATTTTCCTAATGAATTTTCTGGTTGTCTTACCTCCGATCGAGAACAATCTATTTGAAATTGGAGCAACAGGCAATGTGTAAGACATAAAATTCCATATGGCAAATCTGTCTCTATAGTATCAAATAGAACACTTTTTTCAATAATAGCTATACGTAAAAATTTCGAAAATAAGAAAACAATACATTTTCCTAATGAATTTTCTGGTTGTCTTACCTCCGATCGAGAACAATCTATTTGAAATTGGAGCAACAGGCAATGTGGAAGACAAAAAATTCCATATGGCAAATCTGTCTCTATAGTATCAAATAGAACACTTTTTTCAATAATAGCTATACGTAAAAATTTCGAAAATAAGAAAACATTACATTTTCCTAATGAATTTTCTGGTTGTCTTACCTCCGATCGAGAACAATCTATTTGAAATTGGAACAACAGGCAATGTGGAAGACATAAAATTCCATATGGCAAATCTGTCTCTATAGTATCAAATATGACAGTTTTTTGAATAATAGCTATACGTAAAAATTTCGAAAATAAGAAAACATTACATTTTGTTTTTTATTAAAATGAAACCCTGAGTATGTTTTAAAACCATTTTTTCTGATACTTCTTGACTTATTTTAAATTTATTTATTAGATAGGAAGAAATAATTGAAAGTCTAGAACCTGCTTATTAAATGTTCCTTATTTATGTCTCCGATTAAAGTTGTCATTGCTCACTTTCATTACCGGATTCAATTGCCTTTGGCATAGTCTACAACAAAATTATATATTTTGGGTTTGAACCTAATGAAAAGAATTTAAATTACCTTTGTTACTATATATTCGACAAGGAGATGGTAGTAAATGTCCAAAAAGAGATTTATTATAACTAGGTATTTCAAATCTGCTCTTATTATGCCTGAATCTATTTTGAAAATTTTGTGTTGATTTAAAATTTAGTCGCCATTGTCTGTGGCTAGAGGTAGACTGACAATAAGATTGCTGATAATTTTTACATTTTTTATTCTCAGTTAGTCCCACTTCAAATACTTTTTCTGTTTTACTTATACTTGAATTTTGAATTTTCAAAAGTAATGTTGCCAATGACATTATGGAAACTTAGAAAGAAAGGTCATTAATGGTCATTAACAGTTTCAAATTTCAGAAAAGGCCATCATTTAACCTCTCAAAAGTTAATTTATTGCTTAGTTTAAATTCGCTACCACATTTAATTTTATTCTGAAGATTCGTTTTAATATCTTTGTCTTTGAATTTTAAATTAGTGAACCGAGAAAATGAAAATTTCTCTCAGAATATCACTAAGTGTGTCCCAGTTGTCTACACCTAAACATGAATTAATGATAACTGTCTGAGCTTTTCCCTTTAAATAGTTAGATATATTCTCTATCCTCTCTATTCATCATTTTTATTTAATTTATAACAATTATCATTAAAAAAGTCAAGCCAAGAATCAATTTTCACTCTAGTTTCGGATTGAAATGCTATAACATAGCAATTATTTGTTTTTGAGGTTTCAGCTATGGATGCATTTCCTACATCATTTTTTTTACCTCATTAGGTGTTTTTCTTGGCATTGTAACACAAATATTTTTATAAAGAATGGTACAAAGTGTTCTTATAAACAGAGTAAGGATAAGTGATTTCTTCTTCTTGAAAAGGCTGCTTTTCAAAAATATTACACACGTTGGTGGTGGGATTAATCCCCATCTGGTCTAGAGGAGCTAGACCAGATCCATGAGATCATAGATAGCCAAAAAGTCCAAAAGCAGATGCGGACTTTTCACAGCCTCTTCATGAGAAAATCCCAAGCTCTTCAATATGTGTTGCAGGCAAAACGAAGCATTGACGCATTTGGGCCATGATGGGTATTTTCTTTCACCGTCTTCAAAGATCATACTCTTCAAGTGGCCAGTAAAAAGTCAAGACAGTGTCGTCTGATGTACTCTGGAGCCCTTAAATGTTGTGGCGGCTCCAAGATGTCTTTGGAAGTACCAAGGGTGAACAGGAGGGTCAGCCCAGGTTTCAGAAGTAAGTTGTTTAGTAATGGAAGAGATCTCTGATGGTGTCAGTGCCATTCGATCTTCCGGGTTCAAAAGATTACTGGCGGCAGCCTTTGCAAGGTCGTCGGCTACTTCATTCCCAGGCAGACCAACATGCGAGGGGACCCACTGGAGGTGGATTGGATGTTGAACTGAAAGGCTTGTCAACAAGAGTAGAATACTTCTACTAGTACTGTCGCCGATGGATTGCCAATTGAAAAGGTGCTGGATCGAGGATCGACTGCATGTAAGGATCCATATCTCCGAGAAATCATTTTGTGTATTGTTATCTAACAAAGAAAGTCTACTCATGATATTACACGTATACACATGAAAGATGTCTAAAAAAAACTGCAAACTCACCTAGTTCATTATCTATTTCACATAATATGTTCCATTTGGCGATCAACGAATTCATTCCATACACTTTGTACCAAACAATGGGTGTACTGGAATTGCCACTACATATGCCCTGTTTACATGGTGGTTCTTTTCCACACTCTCTCCCGACAGCACAGCTGTAACAGGCGAACAACTTAGCATATTCAAGGCTACAAAATCGCTTTCCCTTCCCGTTTTGAGCAGTACTTCCTCATTTGATCGGAACGATGGTTTGCCGCCATGAATACACAATACGAACTCGGTGAGTATGGGGCTCCACTCATATATGTGTACTCTCGGAAATACAGCCTTTTCGAGTGAATCATTTAAGATAAGTATGTATAATGACAATTTATTTGAACTAAAGTACCTCTTACCATGACATGTCTTTTTACCTCCGCTAGGTGTCCTCTCTGCCGAGTGGAGTTCGTCAAGTGCAGGAGTCGCAGCTGCAGGTGATGTCAGTGGACACACACCACTCGGGCCAATATCAGTGCACTGCGGACAATGATGTGGGCCAGCCGGCTGTTGCCCTCTTCAACCTCACTGTGCTCTGTAAGTGTTACACTCCCATTTATAAATCACAGGAAACATCAGGGCCTCTGGGGTCTCGTTGGTTTAAGGCGTCGATTTTACAGTCGGATAGTAATGTAATCAAATCATGAATTGACTGCAAATTCGTTGTGCATGTTCATGGTTGCAACGTCCTTCATGGGAAATAGTACTTAGGAGGTGAACAGCTCAAGCATTGGGTGATTTTCTGCAGTTTCTAAGTGTCGAAGAATCCCACCCATGGGCTTCCACCTAAATGACGGAGCCCGACCCTCGGCGGAATTCACCAGTGGGCGCATTCACTCGTCCGGGAAGATCACACTTCCCAGTACTCGACACAATAAAGGGCATGCTCAGAGAATTGATAACAGGCTGCATGTGAATCGATTCTTGGTTTCCTCCCTTGAGATCAATGCCTATTCCAAGGTTGCAGCAAACCTGCCACCTGTTAAGGATACTTACCATTATTTCTTTCCCTTTCTCAACAATATGAAATTTATATGTGATATAGTATATATATATATATATATATATATATATATATATATATATATATATATATATATATATATATATATATATATATATATATAATAAAATGTGTGAATACATACACATAATTTATCCCCTGAATTTTCTGTAATTCAGTCGGGTCGAAGTATGTGGGATGAATTTTACATGCAATTATGGAAATTTAGAATCTTAGAAGGAATGGAGATATTTTGTTTATAATTTTTTTAAGAATATACTTGAATACATAATTAAAAAAATGGTAGATGCTGTAAGAGATTCCTGTGCTTAATGAATTAAGGCATTAGTAATCGATGCGGTGAATTCAAAAATCGAGACACTGTTACAAGAGGAAGAAAGAATTTTTACATAAATTTGCAAAAATAATCTATTTGCTGGAAACAAAATTAAAATCTGACAGTAATTATTCGATATTCAACGAAGAAATTTTGGAAGATTTAAATTCTATTTCAGATTCTACTGTCAAGTAATAAAAATTATTATACAAGAAATAATCAACTTGAAATAACCCTTTTCTCGAGTACAACAAAAGCAATAGGACATTTCCTGGTGAACACGGGAACACCTTTTAAAGTTCTCCACCTCTTTCTCGTGACTCGTGACTTTTGAGCCTTCTTTCAAAAAGAGAAGGAATTGGAAACTTTCTTGGGCATGTGCCGATTCTGCCCAAGACTGCCAGCCGAAGGATGCTGCCAGGCATTTCAGCGTGCAAACAGCCTCCCGAGAGGATTTGTCACAGACATAGTAGGTAGGAAACTCAGAAAACTCTCAAGCACCCTCACCGAAAGATGCGCATGCGCGATATCCACAGTGACCACGCAGTCCAAGGAGAATCTCACAATGGTTTGCTGTGAAAGCAAATAGTAATGTGGATCAATTAAAGTATCAGTATGCATTTATGTCAAAATAGATAATGAAATAGAGAATTTGCAATTGTTTATTTTAAAAACTCCGAAAATGTTCCTTTGCTTTTTTAATTCAAAGCATTGGTTAATCATCGTTTCCATTCACGAATTCTGAGCAATCTACAGCAATTGGATATCGTCTGTATTTCGGAAGGTATCAACAATACAGACATGAAGTACTTCTGTTTTCTGAAATTAACAGGGTATAAGGCATTCTCGATAAATTGCATTTATTAAACTAAATTAAATCATAACAAAGTAACTAATATGCTATATACACCCAACACTTTAATCATATAAATTCTCTTTGACTCGAAAGAGTCGAAATATTTAGTAGCAATGCTCATTGCAAAAAAAAAAAGATTCAGTTAGGATCGAGACAGATTCATGTTTTCGAGACCATTGCAAACATTGATGGATGACAATTGAAGCTTAACCATTCAAACTAAAATTTATTGACGAATTGAAATAGTTGAGAGCCGCCCAACTTATCTAGTGGTCAGCGTATCTGACTGTGGATAGGGAGGTCCTGGATTCGAATCGCGGTTCGGGTATGGATGTACTTTCTCACTCTATCTATCCTGTCTTTGTCCTTTCCTTGTACGAATGTGTTGTGAATGGTTGCCGACCCTATAAACGGGTCCCTATCGCATGTGTGTACTGAGGAAGTCGGACTCCACACCAAAATAGGGTTCAGTTGGAAAAGTGGAGCAGCGCACCCAATATTGCCAGCCTGGCTGGCACACGACAACAACAATAGTTGAGAGACATGTTTAATAATATATTTTTCATTAAACTGTAAGTGAAGTTCTCTCTCCCGTTTCGAAATGGTAATCGAAATTTAACGTAGGTCTTGGAGGAAAATAATCACAAAAATATTTTAGATGCCCATTTTAATTTATATCCTAAGCCTCACAAAGCAAAATAGATTTAGAACCAAATATGTCTCGCAAAGCCCACAGATAAATTCATTACAGACTGGCTTCTAAAACATGTAAAACATGTAAACTGACTTAAAATGTCCAAACAACTAACTAATCATTCATTTCGAGAATGATGTATCCAATAACAGAACACTTATTCATGAAATGGCGTAAGAGGCCTAACTAACCGGTTATTTAAACAAGAGCAGAACGGCGTCTCCACAAGCATAATGATGCTATATATGTAAGCCAGGGAGCCAAAAATAGAAGTTGTCGTTACAGGTATTCTCTGTACCCTGCCAAAACTAAACTTTGAAAAAAAAAAAAAAAAAAAAAAAAAAACTTCTCTCTTCTCTGTACTACCCTTTTCCTTTCCAGTCATGAAGAGGGGTGGGGTAAAGGAAGTAATGCCCGAATGTTGTCTCAAGGTATTTCCCATTCTCAACAATGTAAATAAAAGTTTAATTTCCTCAAAACAGTTAGTTCTATGAAAAACAACAGAATGTAATCAAAAAAATTATAAACTTAATCTATAATTATTTGGAGAGCTCCAGTGGCTCAGTAGCTTCACGCCGCTTCCCGTAAGCTCAACACAGTGAAGCATCATTTGCCGCGGGCAGTGGTTAGGAGGGTGACCACGGTGTACTCTCCTTCACTGAGTTGCTGGAGCTCCGTGGGTCGGGGACGTGTCCACGTTCATATGTGACGTCCAATGTTCTTCTGCTGGTGTATCGTGGATGTGGAGAGAAGGGTGCCAGCTCAGGTGTGGCCTCGTCACCTGACCGTGGTTCAAAATGACCAGGCACTTGGTGATGGAGGAATATTTCTAACTCGTTACGCTTACGGTTCAATCCGGAACTTACCTGGACCGTTATGCATAATTGGATTACGGTGCAAAGGATAATTATGCATAATGCATATTTAATGTATAATTAATTAAAAATAGATTACGTTAAAAATTAATGAGGGATACTTTTATAAAAAAAATGCTTTTCTATTTTTGATGCCACGAGAAATACTTAACTTTAATTCGAGCTCATTGAGCAACATTTTATACAATGTAAGTAACAAAAACTTCATAATTTACCCCGATTAAATTATTTGTATAAAATTTAAAAAATATAATAAGCTGTTTAATTTAAAATAAATTTGTATCTAGTACGTGCGCATAAAAATCGAAGATTATATCAAATTGGTTAATTTAAAATAATTTGTGTCTTATATCGTCACCTTTATCTGGTACCTTATGTCTCTTTATCTGTTTATAACAACAATTAAATGTAAAATATTTTGCTAAGCACTTCACTTGATATTTCAGCTTGTGGATAATCCCTTATTACAAAGATATTTGTGGAAAATAATAGAAGAATGTGGTTTATTATTTCACACCGGTATTTTCTAAACATTGCATAATGTTTACGAAGAAATGTCTTAGCATTATATATAATAAGATCAGAATTAGAAAATTAGAATAACATTTTTTATTTTTCAGATACTCCTGAAGTAGTGGTGAAACCGGACTGGATCCATGGCGATGAGGGCGCCACAGTAGAGTTTAGTTGCACCGTTAAGGCAGCCCCCTTATCTCATGTGGCTTGGGTTCGAGGAGATCCGAAGGAAGGGCGCCATCTGGTGTCCGAAGGTCATATAAAAGTGAGAGAAAGAGTCTCTCAGCCGACAACAACGGAGTCCTGGTTGAAAATACAACGCATGCGCAAAGAAGATTTGGGTTCCTATCATTGCATGGCGAAAAATACCGTCGGCCAAGCATGGAAAACAGTAGAAGTTTCAGGTACGATTACACTTCCTGCTAATGCTGCCTGTGATGTGGTTAACTACTGTATATTCTATTAAAGGTCTCAAAATAATAAAATTGTTTAACATTTTGATGTTTCATAATTTATAAAACAAGAAAAATAGATTTGAATTAATATCAAAAATTGTTGGAGATTCAAAAAGTTGTGCGGTCCTTTTATTGGCTAATTTTCGCATGTGGGACTTTCGTCTTATGGAGAAGGCAGAAGGCGATTTCACACTAGGTACGGGAATTTATGTCGGCTTTTGCGGTGTAATCGTAGCCGTTAGGTCGCCGCTTTCCTTTCGTAAGCAATGTCCTCTGCAAATTGCCTCTGAAGAGGCTCCGACATTGTTATATCAGGTGACCAAGAAACTGGACCCAATCCATCTTCATGTGAGGTGATCAACAACATCAACAACGATGGGAAAGAGAAAACTGTCCTTACTCGATGGTACAGCCTTCTTATATTTTAATGCTTCATTTAAAAACTTAGTCGGATCCTTTGCAGCTTTTGCGGAAATGGATGTCTTGATCTTTAAATGGTTAGATTTTTTGCATCATTCTTTCGTAACAGAATTCTCTGCTTAAAAAAGGTGGCCTTTGTTTTGAATTCAAGCATTTTGACATTATATAAATTGAGTGACAACACTTCTGTGAACTTCAACTTTAATTAATTTATCGTTGTCTTATATTGGGCGCTCCGTGGCTGAGTGGCCAAAGCATCACTCCGTTAATCGCTTGAGAGCGTAGGAGTGTGGGTTCGATTCCCACCGTTGCCCTGGGTGTTTCCTTCGTTATTCTTCTGTGGTTGTACATCTGTCATTGTGCTATTTGTCCTATTATCGACGAAGACTTACAAGCGGATCTCAAGAATCAAGCAAATAAGTCTGAATATATGTAATGTAATCAATAAATAAATATAAATTATTGTCTTATAGTACGGAAAATGTCTCCGCTGTTAATATGCAATGTAGCGGAGACTTCCCAGTTTCGATGATAGACTTTTACTTTAATTTTTTTCTCGCTTAAATTTCCATTTCAAAACACTAATTTAACATTTATTTCTCACAAAACTTGCTGTGCAGAAAGTTGCAAATTCGAAACTTGACTCAGCGAAGACTATTGTGCAGCGACAACTTGTATATCTATTGCGTTGTGCAAAAGAGATGCCAGCTCAGAGGAGGACTTCATAATTGATTTTTGTCCATTTATTGATTTTATACAATACTCTCGCATGGCGTATGCTATGTATTCTGGCCATAATACAATAACTTTTGCAAAACTCTCGTTGTTGTTGTGTGGCAGCTAGGCTGGCATTATGGGGTGTGCTGCTCCAATTTTCCAACTGAACCTTATTAGGTGTGGAGTCCGACATCCTCAGTACACACATGCCATAGGGACCCGTTTATAGAGTAGGCAACCATTCACAACCCATTCATAGAAGGAAAAGACAAAGACAGGATAGATAAAGTACATCCATGCCCGAACCGGGATTCGAACCCAAGATCTCCCTACCCGCAGTCAGGCACGCTGATCACTAGACAAGTTGGGCCGTCTCTGTGCTTCTAGTTTGGTTTAAAGAGCGAGCGCACTTTGATTTGGTGTCCTTTCTCTAGAAACAATAGATTGATAACGATGACAGCGCTTATTCTTGCCCGTGTTTCGAACGATTATGCTATAGAAGAAAATTGCGGAAAGATGAATGTTTTTGCAAGCCAGAACTTTGAATTCACGAGGCTTTTACTGCCATATAGATATTATCATTTAATAGAATTTTTTTTTTTTTACCACTCTCATCAACACTTTAGAATGTATTGCAGATCAGATGGTATTTTTTCACTGCATAAAAACTCTTTTAAGCATTTTATAATAACGCCGATGTAATCATTTTGAGTGTCTATCAATCAAGAGTCAAAAAATTATTTTCATTTTTCAATCAAAAATTAAAAAAGTTAGAATCTATTGAAAGGCGAACCACATTCACCACCAAATTCAGTAACTACACAAAATGATGAGATAAGAGTAAACCTTTTGTAAATTATGGAAATACTGAATGAATAATTACAACAGCTTGAACTTGTCCTTGTACGATGAATAGGGAGGACATAGAAGAAAACGCATCACTCAAAAATTCACGAATTCAGCTTTAAGAAATAATTTTTCCCAAAACTAAAAATTTATGCGGTGAATGGAAACCGTATGAAAAAATGTCAAGTAGAAAATATCTCTCAAAAAATTATGAAATAAGTAGGAATTCCTTTTTAAGGGAAATCTAGGACGAGGTTAGTATAATTAGGTTATATTCCCATAAGACAGAGTGCAGAAAAGCGAACTTTACTGAAATAACGCTAGTATTTTAAATGAGAAATAAATATTATAATACGAAAAATTGTTTAGACTAAAAAAATTACAAAACTAAGAATTTATTTAAAAGTACTGAATATATATATATATATATATATATATATATATATATATATATATATATATATATATATAGTTTGTAATGGAGTAACAATACATATGCATTGTATTGACGCAATACTTATCCTATGTGTTGAAATACATGTGAAAAATCGAGGAAACTAAATGACTGATCAAGCCATTTTATTTTTTGATAATTGTCAGTTATATTTTAATTTGATCGAAATTTTCATGTAACGCACGAAAAAAGACTTCAGAAAAACAGGTACAAGTTCAATTGTATAAGTGTATATTTTTCATCATTTAATTAAACCACACTACCAACATTACACTCTAACAACTTATAGAAAAATAAACTGAGTATCGAAATGAAAACAATCTGTTTCAAATATTTAAGTAAATATAAACTGGTTAGAAAATTAAGAGAAAGAAAGTTTATTAAAAACCAATACAATATACTGTAACTTTAAATAACAATTGCTTTACATTTAGAAATTTCAGTTTATATATATATATATATATATATATATATATATATATATATATATATATATATATATATATATATATATATTATTAGGGATTTCCATATTTATGACAAAAATAATTGCATTTATAATATCAAGATTATAAATCATTAATTTATATAACAGTTTCTCAAAAACCTTTCTTATCAGTTAAAAAGCATTCTTCCTAAAAATTCGTAAAATAAAAATCATTTATTTATCGAATTGGAAATGCTAAAATATAAGTTAACAAAATTAAAAACTTTAGAACTTAAATTTTTCAGTAAAATCGATTTGTATGTCCTAAAGTAGTTGAAGATTATGAAACACAGTTGAATACAAAGCTAAATGGGACTACCAATAAACATATTGACCACGAAGTAATCATTGAACATAGCAGGAAAGAAGCCGCTGAATCCGAGGCTTCTTTTAATGTTCGCGGCTTCCTTTTAAGAAGACTCCCGAGCAGGCACCCAGACGTACAGAAGCACGACATCCCGTTGTGAAGGTTTGCATTGGCTAAGTGGCACTACGCTTCTCTTTGGAGCGTAAGATCCCTGGGTTCGATTCCAGCCACTGTTGAGCAACAAGGGATAGTAGTTCCTCGCTAAACACGTCTTGGTGGTCGGAAGTCTTGTGCTTCCCTTCCCTTGCAACCCGTGGACACAATCCTCTCGAAAGAAGGATACTGAAGTGGATTTTAGACGATTTTAGACATAGCAAGACGTTTACGCTACAAAAATGAATTGCTAAGGAACTTTTTTTTGTGGTTGGTGTTGCCTATGGCACTTGGACAAGCCAAGCTCGCTCTGCCTTTGGAAGTGCGAATTAAGTCAACAGAGAGCGTCTTTCGTTTGGATCAGAGCACCACGAAGGTAAGACTTTGCTCTTTTTAAGGTGTCTCGTCATTTTGAATCACGGTCAGGTGACGAGGCCACACATGAGCTGGCACCCTCCCCTCCACATCCAGGCCCCACCAGCGGAAGGACTTTGGATGTCACATATGAACGTGGACACGTCCCCAACCCACGGAGTTCCAGCAACCCAGTGAAGGAGAGTACACCGTGGTCACCCTTCCAACCACTGCCTGCGGCAAATGATGCTTCACTTTGCTGAGCTTACGGGAAGCGGCGTGAAGCTACTGAGGCACTGGAGCTCCCCTGGCCACCACAGTTACCAGACCTGAATATTATAGACACGGACATCTGATGAAATTGAATAAAACAAATATCAGTAATCATATAATATATAAAAACAAACAAATTCCTATAAAAACAAACAATCAGAATTGCCACAGTGATGCAATTATTGGTAAACATGGTCAATTAAGGAGAGCCATGCGGGGCAGAGTCTATTGGAGAACGTTCTTGAGTCCGGAAGATCGCGAGTTCAATACATGGTCAAGTCTGAAGTTGATAAGCTTAGAGGACGTGTTCAACATGTGACTTTTGATGCAGCGGGAAGGACCGCGTCAACTGGCCATGGTTGGCTCGTCAGAAGCCAGAAATTTGAAAATAAATCATTCAATCACCTGGGATACATACATGTGGATTGAATACCACTTCAAAATCTTCATTTTTTTCGAAACAACCATTGTAGGAGAAAGGGGTTTTATCTGCATTTTCGTTTGAGCTCTATTTGTAACTTTTGTGCTAGATGCAGATTGTTGTTTTAAAATTCTTTCTATGTAACTTTTGTAACTATGATTCTTAAGTAAATGAAATTTTTTCATATTGTAGTATCTTAGTTTTTAAATAGGACACGCTTTTTTCATTCATTTATTGGTGTAACTGCCGCCCAACTTGTCTAGTGGTCAGAGTGCCTGACTGCGGACAAGGAGGTCCTGGGTTCGAATCCCGGTTCGGGCATGGATGTACTTTCTCTATCTATCCTGTCTTTGTCCTTTCCTTGTATGAATGGGGTGTGAATGGTTGCCTACCCTATAAACGGGTCCCCATGGCATGCGTGTACTGAGGAAGTCGGACTCCACACCAAAATAGAGTTCAGTTGGAAAAGTGGAGCATCGCACACCTTGTTGCCAGCCTAGTCGACACACGACAATGAATGAATGAATGAATTGGTGTAACTTTATTATTTTTTTTTAATTTATTCATTAGGTAGTATAATGAAGCGTGTCACAAAGCCGTAGTGTAAAGTAAAACAACGCGCTTGAATATGAATGATCGATACTCTCATCTTTACTTCGACAGTTCATATGTTCGATTCCCCCTTCAGTCGTGGATACTAGAAACACAGTTTGGAATCTACTTTAAATCACGAACTCTCGCATTGAAAAAGTGACCATGGAATGAAACTGAAACTAACAGGATGTTCACCCTTCTTCCATCGATCTGCAAATGGTTACAATTTAAATGAAACACAGTAAGAATTTTAAAAACAAATAAAAAGAAGAAAAATCATATATTTCTTTTCATCGTAAGTTCGATATCTGTACCACTTTTTGAGATGTATGGTGAAATTCAATCTAAGATATATTGTAAAAAAAATCAATTATTGAATAAGAACTTGCTACTTTTTTATTATAAAAGAAGCCTTTACACCTACTCAGGAGATGGAATATCGCTGATATTAAAGCATCTCTCTTTCAGATACATAATAAGTAGTATATTCTCATCAGCGCCAGAGGTCGACCACAACATCCGGCATCGGAAGGTCTCAAATTACAGAAAAAAAGACAAAAGTTGTAGATTTTACAAGCGTCATTGGAGCCTGAGAAAAGCAACGACCTGTTAGATTGAACGCTCCAAGCGACGCGAAACAAGAGACTCAGAAGCTGCTCATTTCATATTCAGGACCCTGTTGATGAATTCATAATTGACACACACTCTCCCCCCTCGCGTCCCGATCCATAGGACAGCAGGAGGTTGGATCATTTTTCTTATCTATTTCAGAAGAGTTTCAGACATTGTTGCAGATTTTTCAGTTGGAAATCATCTTACTTTGTCATTTTTTTCGTTTGTCCTTAGTCCCAGAAGTGATGTCAACATCATTAAAGATGTAAAGTTTCCGGAAATTTTGAAACACGGGAATTTTGGATTGTTGGAAATCTTGAGGAAGTAAACTCAACCACCCAACCAATCATATTTCGCTTAATGCCATATATATATATATATATATATATATATATATATATATATATATATATATATATATATATATATATATATATATATATATATATATATATATATATATATATATATATATATATATATATATATATATATATATATATACATATATATATATATTATATATATACATATATATATATATATATATATATATATATATATATATATATATATATATATATATACATATATATGTATGTATATATATATACAAATATATATATATATATATATATATATATATATATACATATATATGTATGTATATATATATACAAATATATATATATATATATATATATATAAACACTACTTAAAAATATTCTGTCTTCCAGTATGAAGGTTAATTAATAATGTGTTTTTCATGCTGTAAAAAACAAAATAAATCAAACTCTTTCTATTAAAAACTATAAATTAATATTTAATAAAAAAATCATCAAGATTTTTATTTCTCTGGATTATCAGAACAATTGTTGAAATTCTTGCCTCTTTTGTATATAAATTTATATGCTTAGAAAAAACGAAAAAAAAGTTTTGTTTTCCCAAACATTAATTTTTAAAGTTATTCTACATTGAGATTACTTATTCCATGGCACGACAGCCCAGGTGGGCCAAGGCCTACAGTGCCTTAGCTGTTTTCATGACCGAGGGCCCTGGGGTGCGAAGTATATGTCGGAGTTATGTGGTCAGCTTAACGTGAGACCCCCAAGTGTTTAGTTCCCAAGCATGCTTGGTACTCAGTGAATCGACCCACTGAAGGGATGAAAGACTGAGTTAACCTTGCCCAGCCCGAGGATCGAACCTCGGACCTGTGTCATAGGAGCGTGAAACGCTGCCACGAAGCCACCGGGCTTCAACATTGAGATTAATAATGTTAAATTTATTTCTTTTCGTGAAAAATAACTTTCTTTAATTGATTAAAAATTGTATTGAAAACTGAACATGTGGCATGATTGCATATGTGAGCCAAAGTCTACTGTTTTCATCTCTGAGGGCCCTGGATTGAGATGGTATCGAATGAGGTTTTTAATAAGAAGAAAGTTAATAGTTCTTTTGGCAACATAAATTTGTCTTCTGAGTTTTAGAACATTTTTATGACATTTCTTACGAACAACAGTAATTTTTGATCGAGATTAAAACAAAAATGACAACTAGAATGGAATTCATTGCATGAGCTCATTCTTTGAGCAATTTTCCGTTTGGGGAAATTGTAGAACAGTTTCCAACAATTTCGCAAAAAGTCGTTATGCTTGTTGCCAACGTGCGATGAATTTTCACTTCTGGTTAACACTGCAAGGAATTCCTTTTTCTTGGCTGAGCAAATGTTTTCTAAATTTCGTTATTTCTTGACTGTTGCCACAGTTTTTTGCTTCTTGCCATTTCTTTATTATTTTTAATGTTTCTTTATTTCTTGGCACAGATTCCACAATTGCTCATTAACAAATCTGTCAAAGATTTATTTCAAAAAAAGTACTTTTTCCTGAATAAAATTTAATATGCCTATTTTTTTTATGGTTGATTGCATGAAAATATCACCAGCGGCCGCACAAAATGGCGCATTACCATTCAATAAAGTGTGAATAACTTTCCAAGATTTATTTCCCAAGAAGGAAACCTACTGTCCGTCTGTATACCAGAAGAAGTCTGGTGAGTGGTGTTACTATAGTAACAAAAGCTGTGCACTTCAAATGGGAAATCAGAGAGCGAGCAATGGGTGTTGCGTCTTGTGATATTCTCAAGGCATCCAATAAGCCAAATTAGATGTCGTCTTTCTAATTCATGTTATCTGTAATGAAACGTTCCTTGTCTCCATGGCAACAGAGAGATTGGCAGAAGATGTTCTCGTGATAGACACACATTTGGCGATTGACTGAATGTCTTTGTCGTTGCAGGTCTGGCCGAGCCCGTCCAATTGCGGGGGAACGCGTCCGGCGAGGAGAGTTTCCTGCTGCTTTGGACAGCCAAGTCCTACAGTCCTATTATCGAGTACCAGCTCAAGATCAGAAAATACAAGGTTTGTGCACACTCAGAGACTTTCCGTGTATTCACTTAATATATACCCATGTATGGGAATTTTTTTGAAATAATTTTACAATAAATAAGATTAGAGAATTAAACAAAATGAAAAAAATAAATCAATAATCACTAAATGAACTTCAAAAAGTAGTAAAAGATAAAATATAAAATATGTACGGTGTCCTTAAAGAAAACCGTTAAAATTGTATTGTGAAAAATGCTTATGGCATATTGTAAGTTTGAAGATATGTTCCAGAACTTTAGAAAATCGTTTAAGATGAGAAAAAATCAAATATTTTCATCAAAATGTTGAGCAAAAAGATGATGAAATCCACATTACATATTTATAAAGCAAATATTTTTATTATAGAAAAATTTATATTTTTCAGACTATAAGTGAAAATAAAATTTAATATTAAAATTAGGAATGAACAATTCACCCCTTTTTGATAACAGCGTTTCTTAGGAAATAGATCAACAGCGCTGTCGTGATTTTGATTCAAATGAAGAATTTCGTTCGTTGTTACAAATTGTTTTATAACCAGATGTTTGTTTTGCTTTTAAGTTGCTTCTGATACTCAAAACCAAAGATTACATTCGAGATTTTATTGAAGGCTCCATGTCAGGATCACGAATTAGAAAATATTTTCCCACTCTTGTTGCAAATTTCAAGCCCCCACGAATTAAATCAGTTGATAATGATTTTGACTCCGTCATCATCACCCTCTTCATTGTCCTCAACCGTCATAAATTGCGATCCAATCGTTTTCCTTCTCAGGAACTCGAATTTTTCGATGTCAGCCAACTTCATGTTGTTCAAGTCTTCACTACAAATTCCATTTTATGAAGCAATAATCTCAAAGCAGACAGCTGATATTTGTATTAAAAGACTTAGAATTTTGACGCATGCTAGTACACACACATTTCTCGACAAATATTTAACATCACTATTCGACAGGAAAAAGGACAGTATTGTGAAGCGTACCTTCACAGTAGTTAAATTTTCACTAAAATATACATAAAATATTTGCCCTTAATTTTAAGTGCTACTGTAAAACCCTGATCGAATGGCTGCATCGACGAGGTAAACAAATTTGAATACATGTGTGGTCCCTTAGTGAAAAGCTACGAGCATTATTAAGAATCTCAAACTGAATATCGAAATATCTTATTATGCATAAGAACGAAATGCTATATTCAAATTGAAGTGAAAATTAAAAGTGATAAAGAAAAAGATTTAAAAGTACTCATAATTTAATTTTTGTTGTTCAGATTGAACATTTCAATATCGATATTATCCAAACTCAATGACATAATATCGATATTGAAATATTTACTCAAAAACTTTCACAGAAAACTGGCTAATATATCAATAAAAACAGACATTTGCATTCGTGCACAGAATTCCTGACAATGACAAGTGTTCGAAAGAAAGCAAAACTCTTCTTGGACTATTCAATGCATTCGTTTCAACTGGAGAAAAAATAGAATTTAAGTAGAATCAGTTGCAGTTGCATTGTAAATACAAACGAATTTTCGGTGTGTAGTTCAACTGTTAATTTCAATATTATTATTATTAATAATGATACATCCTTCTTATAATCACTTCTCCAAACAACAGAGATTTGACTGCTGGAGTAGGTGATCTACAGCTCTTGTCTTCTACGAAGAATGTTGAAATTTGAAAAGTCGTGTTCATGTGGCTGAGGAAACTACTTCCGGGAGGGAGCACCAGCATACTTCCCTGTGTGCAAGTTAGTTTTGACTCTACCAGTAACAGATGGAACTAGCTGTATGGAAGTTTTCGCCATTTAGAACCAGGAGCCATGCAGAAGACCTCCAAATCTGGAATTGCCAAATGCTTAGATATTTATTCACTTGGAGCACACTGCGACTACGATCCATTTAACGTGTCTAGTTAGCACCATGTGAGTTCAATGAAATCGAAATTCAAAGTACCTTCTTCCCAAGAACGAAATCATAGCACGATATCCTGCCCAATGAGGCTATCGTGACGAACCCAAATAAACATGCATGAGGTTGAAGCTCAACATTCGTCCCACCTTGTTCAACAGGGACTGAGATCGCACGTAGGGCTTTTCGATCGGAAGAGGATTGTCTTATTATTACTAAAGTATGACTAAGCCCCAGGGTTTTAACAGAAATAAATCTTTTCATTATGATGCACTGAATTTTTTTTCAATCTCTGTTGCAGAACGGTGACGATTGGACGGACGTCGTAATTCCAGTAGAAGGAATGCAGCCCACCATCTTTTACTCTCAGGCCTACAACGTGACCGGCCTACAGTCGGGCCAGAGGTACGAGGCCGTGCTTCAGGCCCACAACGACTACGGCTGGAACAGGCCATCAGATAGTTTTTTCTTCGGAACTGGCAAGTATACTTTTTTCTCTCTCTCGGCGGTTCTTTTCTTACGAACATGAAACAGCAACATTCACAAATTTTGGGAATTCTTCTACAAAGAAAGATCAAAATCGAAAGACTAATTATAACTAGAAGTCATTTCGAAACAAGTTAAATTATGCAATCCCAACAAATGCCTTCAAATCAGCCAACAGCCAAGCTTAAATTAATGTTGAAACAAATAACTTAGCCAATATTGTTACTAATGCCCTTGAGAATAGCAAATTCTTTAAATCTCATTGCCAAACTCAATATTTACCGGAACTGGATACATTAAAAAAAACTGTCTAAGAGAACATTACAATATGTATAGAATTCACGTCAGCAAATTAATACCCTGAGAAATAAAAACAAAAAAGAAATTTCAATATTTAGCCAAAATAATTCGAGCGCATATGACTGATAACATGTACAAGATAGCTTCTTCTAGAGAGCGGTCAATGAAATGAAAACCAAAATAATTGCCCCGTCCTATCATAGATGTCACTATAATATCTCAATCCAACACTTACAAGGTGGTGGCCTAGGATAGTTCATTTGAAGATCAGTTTAAGAAAATGACATCCAAAACTACATGCATGACCTGGAAACCATAGGTAAAGTAGACTTGATCTCAATGAACACAAATATCCCTAGACAGGAGATCGCAGCATTGGATGTGAAAAGACTAATTCAAAATCTAAAACCTAATAAAAGCCCAGAATATGATAACATCTCAAACAAAGCTGCAACGCACTCTTCTTTCAGTGCTGTCTGCTACTTGACCTGAAATATTAACGATATACTTAAGCATAAGCATTTTCCCAATGTGTGGTGCTAATTGTGACTATATTAGTAGAAAAATCCCAAACAAACAACAAATTATCAACCTATTTTTCTTCTCCCTACCATAGCCAAAATGTTTGAGATAGTTATTTTAGAACTATCTCAAACAGTATCTGTGTGTGTGTGTGTGTGTGTGTGTGTGTGTGTGTGTGTGTGTGTGTGTGTGTGTGTGTGTGTGTGTGTGTGTGTGTGTGTGTGTGTGTGTGTGTGTGTGTGTGTGTGTGTGTGTGTGTGTGTGTGTGTGTGTGTGTGTGTGTGTGTGTGTGTGTGTGTGTGTGTGTGTGTGTGTGTGTGTGTGTGTGTGTGTGTGTGTGTGTGTGTGTGTGTGTGTGTGTGTGTGTGTGTGTGTGTGTGTGTGTGTGTGTGTGTGTGTGTGTGTGTGTGTGTGTGTGTGTGTGTGTGTGTGTGTGTGTGTGTGTGTGTGTGTGTGTGTGTGTGTGTGTGTGTGTGTGTGTGTGTGTGTGTGTGTGTGTGTGTGTGTGTGTGTGTGTGTGTGTGTGTGTGTGTGTGTGTGTGTGTGTGTGTGTGTGTGTGTGTGTGTGTGTGTGTGTGTGTGTGTGTGTGTGTGTGTGTGTGTGTGTGTGTGTGTGTGTGTGTGTGTGTGTGTGTGTGTGTGTGTGTGTGTGTGTGTGTGTGTGTGTGTGTGTGTGTGTGTGTGTGTGTGTGTGTGTGTGTGTGTGTGTGTGTGTGTGTGTGTGTGTGTGTGTGTGTGTGTGTGTGTGTGTGTGTGTGTGTGTGTGTGTGTGTGTGTGTGTGTGTGTGTGTGTGTGTGTGTGTGTGTGTGTGTGTGTGTGTGTGTGTGTGTGTGTGTGTGTGTGTGTGTGTGTGTGTGTGTGTGTGTGTGTGTGTGTGTGTGTGTGTGTGTGTGTGTGTGTGTGTGTGTGTGTGTGTGTGTGTGTGTGTGTGTGTGTGTGTGTGTGTGTGTGTGTGTGTGTGTGTGTGTGTGTGTGTGTGTGTGTGTGTGTGTGTGTGTGTGTGTGTGTGTGTGTGTGTGTGTGTGTGTGTGTGTGTGTGTGTGTGTGTGTGTGTGTGTGTGTGTGTGTGTGTGTTTAATGTTTAACTTATTTCCAAACTAATCAAGTTAAAATTTTCATATTACCAAATCAAGCCTATTGCCAGCTATTCAATTTTTATCATTAAATCATATAATTATGTACCAAACCTGTTTTGCTTGGCGTCCCCCAAGAATCACTGGTGCGTCATTTAAATATATATATAAGTGGCATCCCAAAACTGTTGGTTAGCCATTTTATCAATTTATTCTGACCACTACCTAACTGAGCATACGACTCATAGTGAAGAGTGGCTTAGAATCTTTAAAGTAAAAATTAACCCTTCAACATACCAAGCAGTCCTGTTCACTAGGAAGTTAACCCCTTGAAAAAAAAACTAAATTTACAATAGCTAAAAATACCTAATGGCTTTTAACTCTGTTGTTGTTGTTTCTAACCCTTCAGAGAGCTAGCTGATCCATAACACTATGAACCCTAGTGAATTTTTAACTGTAATCTATCATTAGGAAATAAACTCTTAACCTATAAGACCTGTCTTTGCCCAATTATTACATATGCTATTCCTATTTGGGGAAGAGCACATGTGAAACTAATTTAAGAATCTTGGAAGGTCAACAAAATATGCTAACTAATTCTGAATGTTATTTGAGAAATGAGCACATGATAAAGAATTTGAGGAAGACAATCATTATTCATTATAATAAATACTTATCATTCAATTTTTAAGATAATTTATATAAAATAAACAGTACTGAAGTTTTGGTAAATGAATCATACTACCCTGAACTAAAACATTTTCGCAGGCTTTCAATTCAAACCGAAAAAAATGTGAGCATATATTAGACATTATTGTACCAAAAAAGTCACATAGTATTCATTTCAAACCACTCGATATATATTCAGTTGAGTTCTGATTAAACCGGTCCTTTGTTTTGATAATTTGTTCACCAAAGTCAGGCATTTTCGAGCGTGGTCAGTACTTGGATCGGTGACCACTAGGGATCACCGTGCCTGGGCTATATACTTCTGTTCTCCTTGTACATATTAAAGATAAAAATACATTTAATCCAGAATATATTTGTATTCATTAGCATGCTCTAGTATTTAGTTTTTTTCTGTAATGTTGTTTTTGTATACTACAGATTATTGAATTAAATATTGTTATACTAATGAGTTTAAAGATTTCGTTGTATAATCAATAAGTGTATAATTTCTTTATTCAATTGAAGAAAAATTTTATTTACAAAGTTACTATGCAAAGACTATTGGGAGTATTGTAACCGTAATGTTATTATGTGTTTCAAATCTCTTGTTCTAAATCTATCATCATTTGTACATGAAAAATCTTAAGTGTCTACCAATGAATTAAAAAAGAGGCCCTTGGATGGATACGTTATTCATCTATTGGAACCATGGTTTCTATGGTGTATATAAGCAGCTACTTATCAATTTTAAAATAAGGATATAATTTACGGTTTTAACAATGATAGAATCATTTTTATTGATATTAGCTCCCGGATAGAATATTAATAAATTTCACTGGAAAAAAGGGAATAGATAAATTAGCATCGATTTTTCTAAAAAAAGAACGAAATTACTGTTAATATTTTAAAATAATTCATTTGAACTGTTCACAATCAAAATTTTCAAAACCTTTATCAAGAAACTTTTTAATGTGCTTTAAAATCTGATGGTCAAGCATATAATTTTCGATGGAATCCTTGATGGGAATTAAAGGCATGTCATAGCACGGTCTTTAATCATATCTAAAATTTCTTCTTGTTTCTTTCTTTTAAGCTTTTTAAGTCATCGCCGATATTGCACAAGTCAATTTAAGTGTAACATAGCCAAGGAGAAGTAAAGAGACGATAAGGAACTTCCTTGTTTTGGGAAGTCATCGCCAAGAAAATAGCCAGCAAATTAATGAAGTCATCATACTTGCATGTGTAATTGCAAAGTATAATAATAAAATATAACACTCTTAAAAAGTCTTCTTACATGGATTTGCTGTTTTTATGACTAATCGTGTTCAAATTTTTTAGTTTCTTCATTTTTGCAGCATACAATTTCCTTATTGCTTTTGCTATTTCTATTTTGCTTGCCACACATTTCACTATTGGCGAACTGTCCTTTAATAAGTCTGCTGTAGTAAATTTATTTCAAAAAATCTATTTTTTAATATTTCATCGCATGTTTTGTGTTTGGTGATTTGGCTGTGGAAAGATATTCTCCATGGGGCTGTTGACGATTTCTGTTCGCCAAATCATTGGAAATGATCACTAACTTTATAAAAAATATAAAAATCACCAATAGTACCTTGAAATTGGCGAAGTACAGGGTGATCATAATTAAACTGCAAATTTAAAAACGCTGTAAAAAAAGAACCACTGGTCAGAAAGACCTGAAATTTTACCAGAATGTACTTCAAACAGGGGATTTTGTTTGGCGTGGGAAAAAATTAGAAAAAAAGTGGCCAATAGATGGTGCTGCACAGGCAGCTGTAGGTTAATTAAATGAATTCTGACATGAACGATAATCAATTGTGGCTGTAAGCTGAACGTTAAACCAGTTGTGCTATTGTAAGTCAAGCAGATGTTTTGGCACTCTTGGTGTAAAGCTTATTCAGAGCGACAAGGTGGTGCCACATCAAAGAGGAAAAAATTGGTTTTTAATTGTCCTGCGGCCAAAGACCGGAGAAAAAGTCAACAATTATTCGGTTTTTAACTTTCCTTAGTCTTCTTCAAGAAATTTTCAATATGGTGTCCACCATTTTCTGTTAGGAGATGTAAACGTAAAACGGTATTTTCCACAGCAGCTTGGAGTGTATCAGTGCTGATGTTGTTAACGTGCTGAGAAATGCGGCATTTCAAATCCGCTAAGCTGTCTAGTGGAGCACTGTACACAACATTTTTCAGAAATCCCCAGAGCCAAAAGTCACAGGGAGTAATGTCCGGTGATCGTGGTGGCCAGGAAGCTGGAAAATGTCGGCTCAGATAATACGGTCATTTCCGAAATGGCGTTGCATCACCTCTTTTACCGAGGTTGCAATGTGTGATGTAGCACCATCTTTCATAAAAATTGTCCTATCCAAATGTTGTCGCTGTTGAAGTTTTGGAATAACATCGTTTTCCAGAAGTGATTTATACCATGTTGCGTTCACACTAACGGTTACAGGGCCCCCAGGCTTTAACTCCTCGAAGAAAAATGGACCAATGATAAAGGAGGACGTAAAGACACACCATACAGTAACTTTTGGAGAATGAAGAGGCAAGGAATGCATACCCATCGGATTCGCCTTTGCCCATATTCTGCAGTATTGCGTATTCACAACTCCGTTAAGATGGAAATGAGCCTTATCTGTCCATAAAATGTTCCATGGCCATGCAACATCCACATCCATCCGAGCAATAAACTGAAGCGCGAAAGTTTCACGTTGTGCAAAGTCCGTATTGAGCAATTGGTGAACGTGAGTAATTTTATAAGGATAGCATTTCAGAATGCTTCGCAAAATTTTCAAAAACGTGCTGAGAGGCATGTGCAAAGAACGAGCAATTCCCCTTGCACTGGTTGTTCCCTACGTACTCGTTCCCTCTTCTATTGACAATCCAACATCTTCGACGGATGCAGAAGGAATAGTTTCCTCCCTCTGCCATGTCTTACGTCAAATCATCCGATATCTTAAATTTTCTTAATCATGGCCTCCATTGTTCTGACAGATATCGGACCACCTCCTTTCCCTAAACCCTTTATTGTCCGGTATTTCCTTAATGCAGTTACAGCTCAGTCACTGTTCTTATAATAAAGTTTGACAAGCAGAGCACGTTCCTTATCGGATAGAGTCATGACAAGATCTTTACACGGAGATTTTCAGACGACAAATAACGAGAATTCAAGCTACTCAGCATTTTACACCAGACGTTAATTTGCATATAACCATCTGTGCAGCGCCATCTATATGCCACTTTTTTTCCTAATTTTTTCCCACGCCAAACAAAATCTCCGTTTGAAGTACATTTTGGTGAAATTTCAGGTTTTTCTGACCAGTGGTTCTTTTTTTTACAGCGTTTTTAAATTTGCAGTTTAATTATGATCACCCTGTAGTTTATGTGAATACAAACCGTAATGAACAACTTAGGATAAAATGCTCTCCATTATCCAAAGAATCCCAAAGAACCGAAAAATCAGTCAGATTACCGGTGTAATGATAAAACATTAGTAAATGACCAATAATACAATATTCCTTTGAAATCATCGCTTTTATATAAATAACTCTTTTTTTATTAACTGTACCCTCAATCTCCCTGCCTTCAGTGAAATTAATGCACACATAATACAGTGAAATAACTCTGTTCTTCCCCAGGTCCTCTTCTAACCGAAGATGAAGAACCAGAAGACGAGACTACCACTTTGCCACTCGCTGAGTTGGATGCAGAAGGTGAGGCCTTTATCTTGTTAAGCAAACCAGCATCTCTCTTTAACGATGCTTTGTAGAAAGTATGCACACTGTCCGGGACATCATTTCTTCAAGAAACACAATTTTTTTACAGAGGCATATTTTATGAAGTTTTTCATATACCTATAATTTTTGTGAACCTCACTTTCTTAACTGAATGGAAAAAATTATAGATGAATTCTACACATAGTAAATAAGAATTTTTAAAAACACATTTATGCATAATAGAATTGTTCTTAGTCATCTTTAATATATTTTTGAGTAGATGAATTTAAACATTCCATTATTGTTTGTTTTTTCGCGGCAGTTTTATTTATTTTTGTCTGAATTTTAATGCATCGTATGTATATATATATATATATATATATATATATATATATATATATATATGTTGTTGTTGTCGCGTGTGTGCCAGCTAGGCTGACAATATGGGGTGCGCTGTGCTCCACTTTTTCAAGCAAACCATATTTTGGTGTGGAGTCCGACTTCTTCAGTACACACATGCCATTGGGACCCGTTTATGGGGTGGGCAACTATTCACACCTCATTCATACAAGGAAAGGACAAGGCAGGATAGATAGAGAGAGAAAGTACATCCATGCCCGAACCTGGATTCAAACCCAGGATCTCCTTATCCATAGTCAGGCACGCTGACCATTAGACAAGTTGATTGGCGATATATATACTGAACCTTTTAAGATTTCAATTAATGATTGTTAGTAATTAAAAAGAAATGTAAAATCAGTAAGGTATCTTTGGGAATTAAGAAAAAATTATAACGAAGAAATGTAGAATCAGTGAAAAATATGAGTGAATCATCCTTTCAAACTCTAATTCTAGGTGAACAATACCAGACACTGCGAGTAGTCGCCTCTGATTAGTGACT